>QLSR01000222.1:4653936-4688469 GCA_031780015.1 Citrullus colocynthis | reverse complement strand
AAAAAAAAAAAAAAAAAAACTATATTTCCAAAATTTATAAAATGTTGCACATACATAGCAATAAACAAGTTTAGATAAATGTTGCAATAATATTTAGGGTTGATGACCTGAAAGGCGATAATACAAATTTTATGTAAATTGAATTATGAAAACTAGTATTGCAATATTAACCTTAAACTTTTAAAAATGTTGTAATTTTTATCGTATGATAAGTTTTCTTTTGAAAAAAAGAAGTATTCTTAAAAACTTTCAAATAAACTATAATACAATTTGGATAAAAATTGATAAGATTTTAAAGAAAAATGACAGAGTTAAATGTTTGTTTTAGAATGTCTGAGTTTAAAGAAAAATGACAGAGTTAAATGTTTGTTTTAGAATGTCTGAGTTTTGTTAAAGTTATACAATAGTTAATTTCCATAATAATCAAATTAAAATTTAATATTAATAAAATCAATAAGATTATATAGATTATAACATTACTTTTGGTTAAAACTAGCTACCATCAAGGGAAGTTATTTTAAAATATTTATAAATAATAACAAAATATCATAGTCAATTATAGACAGTGATAGATCGCAATAGAATACTATTTATGTCTATCAGGACACAGATAGACTCATGACAGACATAAATAGCCCTAAAATTTTATTATATTTATAAATATTTTAGTTAATTTTTCTATATTATTCTAGTTAATTTTTCTATATTTGAAAATAGTCCTAAAATTAAATTTAAATTAAGTAGAAATTTAAATTTAGAAGTGAAAATTGATTTATGTTTTCGGGGTAAAATTAGAGATTTCCCCCAAATGAAAATGTGACCGGATGGAAGATCCACAAGAATGAAGAATGCAAATCTTCTGTTCTTCTAAGAGAGAATTTGCATATGATATGAGTTACATAGGTAAAGGAGATTATAATTTTAAGTTGAGAAAAAAACCTGGAAGACAAGCAGTATAGCCATATTTGGTCGTCCACTTTGAAAGGGGATCCCCTTTCAGTTTCCTTTACACCTTCCTATTCGTGTTGTTTATATCCCAAGAACAAACACTGTACAAACTCCAGCTGATTTGTTTGTTAACTGTAACTGAATCATGTCTTCCATGCAATATGTTCAGTGGATTATCTACAAAATGGCAGGTCAGATGTGGATATCTTCACCTAGGGTCGGTTCGTCATCACCTTCGGCTACCATCCATGCCAGTCTAGCTCCCTGGATGTTGCAAATCATTCAAACGAAAAGGGGGAAGACAATGAAAAAGGCTTCATCAACCAAATTCAACAGAAACTTGAAATAATGGTACTCATTCCATTTCATGAGGATTGATCATGGGATCAGGACAGTAAAGAAATGAATGATCAACTTCTGACTTTGTTTCATTTGGATTTAACAGAAAATGTTGTTTTCGACCAAATGAGAGTACTATTCATCACCAATTACCATGCTGTTTGATATGTTATCAGAGAGCAAGAGACGAGGTAAGTTAAATCATAATTTAGGGCGTATTATACTAGAAATGAAATGGCTAATTAATTACCTTCCCTTGCCGCAAAATCTTTGGAGGAGTGATGGTCATATCTACTACAGTGGATAGATCTGCCACTCTGACTCCACCATCCACCACAAAATCCAGACCCTATTTGAATCAAACAACCCGATTTCAGGGGCGGGAAATGGTACAAAGCATAAACAATCACTCTGCCTCTGTAAGATTTATTCATACCTCTTGTCCATAGATATCAGCTATGACAACTGGATCGAGCAACCACTCATTGTCCTTCGGACATTTGACACTGAAAGAAGGGTAAACTTATAGTTTGAACAAATCATCACTTCTGAAATATTTATTTACCTTTCACTAGTTTAAGAATTTGATATATAAAGCAATCTTAAATCAATTAATAAAAATACAGTCAGTCTCCCCTTCCAGCGATCAATCCAGAAATGGATTCAGGGTGGAGAGAATATTGTTAAAACAATGATCTTCAATTACACCAAATGAAAAACTCTACCTCATAGGGGAATTGTCACATGAAAAATAGATGATCAATCCAGAAGGCCTTTCAGTTCTCTAAGCAAATCAAAAGATGTGTTGAGAGGGGAGAAAGAATTATAAAAGAGTATTAATTGTACTAACCTTGTGGATATCAATGGGGCATCCATCTTTTCCAGTATTGCTTGACATATTGCATCATCAGGAATGCGCACACCAACATTCTTCCTTGATGCATATTTTACAGTGGTCGTGCCATACCTTATACAGTGTTTAGGCAGCTCTTTGCTTGCAGTCAAGATGAAGGTATACTGTTACACAAAAACACTCCAAAAATCAATTGCTCTAGTTAAAGAGTTCAATGTACATTAAGAATTTCACTATGAACTATAATATATCAAGATATCCATAGGACAACACCAAAAATGTTTTTTTCTTTTCAAATCTACGTGATTGTGGAAGCTACAGGCACTAGAGAGCTCATTTTGGACACCACGTAATCCTAAGGAGGAAGAATACAGGGTTATCATCACAAAGCAGGTTTAGCAGAATCACTCACTGGTCCAGGTAGGCAATGCTTAACCATGCGAAATATACTTGAATGGCCTTGGCCATCACCACGAGGAAACCCTGTAGTATATTTGTCAATGTCCCGGAAGGAGTGGCACAAAATGCTTAGAGGCTGCATAGTTAATTACAAGTAGAAATTAAGCAGCATAGTGGAAAAATGAAAAGGTAGGTTGTAGAACGACAGACATGAATGATAATAAGTAGAATAAATCATCTTGTCCAGTATCTTAATTATGTGCATTTGAGCATTGTAGTTCAACAGTTTCAAGCGCCACATGAGAATTATTGTAAAGCACATAGAAGAGATTGTAAAGAATAACAATACCTTTGAAGGCTCTATATTCTTGATCCTGCATTAAACAACACAAGAAACTTTAACAGCAGGGTAGAGAAGCTGAAGTAACTAACCCAATAGATCTTCTAGCAGAACAAATAAACAACTTCAACCTTCGCATTCGTTCAATGGCTGAGGGGTTCTTCAAATCACAAACTATTGCATACCTTGAAAAATATAAGCATCCACACCTGTTAAAAATGAAAGGAAGAGACCAAGAAAGATATACGGAATGGAACAAAATGCTATGAAATCAACACTCATTAGACGATCCACCAAAGCATAATAATTCAAGTGAGAATGAGAAAACTTCTTTTCCCGTTGCTTTCCATGTCACTGTAAATTTAAATTCACAAAATTGAACCTTCTACATATCCTTGAGAACTCTCATAAATCAAGCAGAATATATGATTCTTACTAATAATATTCCAAGTATGCTAATGGAAAACCAAAAATTCATTGCAGAAGTTTGAGGCTTGTTCCCAACAGAGGTAATACAACCAAAATTCTGGCTGGCACGACACAGAAAGTGAAAATATGATTTCTACTAATTATGAACAAATTTTTTCATCCAAGTGTCCAATTTCAACTTAAGAGTCAGCCATGATAATAATAAAGAAATCCCAAACCGTGAGAGTCAAATGAGAGAGAAATACACTGTATCCGTAGGAATAACCCCAACTGCACCCTCCTTCAGAAGATTAACAATGGGTTCTAATTTCCAGCCGTCCTCCCCTGATTCAGCTTTGACATATAGCAAGCTCCCTTCCTGGTAAAGAACATAGTAATTTTAAGCACATCAATAACACAAGTCTAATAACTTCCGTTAATTTCTAAATTTCATTCCCTACTGGATTAACTCCCAATAAAACCTAGCCATAAAACACCCCACACTGCAATATGATCACGGTGGAAGTAAACTAGTGTTCACATTATATCGCCCTCTCCCAACAAGAAACACACACAAAGCACACACGCAGAAGAAAAAAGATTGATCTGTCAATAGTAGGCAAAATCACATCACTAGTGTTTCCAACAGTCCAAATCCTACAATAATCCTTTCTATAATCCCCGCAATCTCCTGTTCAAATTCACTAATTATCAACCTAGACTGTAAAATAAATAAATAAGCGAGGACAAAAGCCTAAATGCTTAATTCACCTACGCAATTCTACCGCCAACACTAGATTTCATATAGAATAAGTGGAAGGAGGGCATAATCAAGCTTCAAAAAACAACAAGAAAAGGACCTTGGTGAAGCGCGGAGCCGAGTACTTGAGGCGCTTAGGACTCCGCTTGACAACCATGGAGAGGACCTGGAGCCGCCGTGAAGTTTCAGAACCGACGAAAGGAATAGCAGATGGAGGCGAAGGGAACCGTATTGACGCGAAAGATCGAACGAAAGAGAGAGAAGAAGAAGAAGTAGAAGGATATAGGTTGGATTTGACATTGAGGATCATTTTGGAAATTAGGGAATCACTGTCAGTGCATCGCCGGAATTAGGAACTGGGAGCAAAAGAATCGGAAGCTGCGATCGGAGACGAAGCACATTTCATAGATAGAACTTACCACTTGAAAATTGGAATGCCACGTCACATCTCAATTCACCTTTCTTTTCTTCTATCTTGCATTTTTGACACATTCACCAAAACAAAATTGCACATTATTGCATTCTACGAAAAAATACTAGTACACTGTAATGTATTTATTTTTTATTTTCTATTTTTTAATAGTTATGTACTCTACAATAATATCGATAGGTTTCAATATATTTATAAAAGTGTGCTAATTAGTCCACACTAATAAAGGTAATATGGAAAAAAAATATTTTTTCTGATAAGACTTTTCACTCATAATGAAGAGTATGTGAGAGTAGTCGGGTAAGTGTTTATGATTGTATTAGTAATCTTAAAAAAATGTATAGAGAGAAAAATAAATTTCTTTTTTCTGTCCATTAGCTTCTTAGAAAGGTAACATTCTAAACTATAGACAGAAAAATATAAATAAATAAATACGTTATTTTTAAAATTTAAAGACAAAATTTGTAATTAGCCTTAAAAAAATAATACAAATGACAGGTATAAAAATTTAAAGACAAAATTTGTAATTAGCCTTAAAAAAATAATACAAATGACAGGTATAACTAAAATTTGAATATGGTTTTTTCTTATTGGTGATAGGTCAAATAATATATTTTATCTCCCAACATTTTTTGTTTGTGAAATTATAAATTCAGTTCTTGAACTTTTTGTTGGACATATTTTAAAAGGTATAGTTAAAAATATAGGTTATGTATATAAATTAGTATTTTATCACATTATTTTATTAGATTGGACCCTATTTTGTAATATATTTAATTAAGGCTCTAAATTTCTAATTGAGTATGGACCTAATGGGCTGCCTATTGCTAGATTGATTAGGGTTTAATGAGAATCCTAATTGAACTAGTATACAAAGAGACCTTAGGGCTATGATCTCCAATATACCAAAACAATAAGCACTCAGTGTTTCTTGAATCCCATTTAGAGAGAGATCTCACTAAGGACTTGGTTGAGGAAGATAATAGTCATCTTGAAGATATCATCAATCTCACAATGAAATCTTGTATGTTATTTATTCTTGACAATTTGGCATGAATAATCTTATGGTTAATCTATTTAATATAGATTTAAAGTAATTATGCTAACAAGTGGTATCAGAGTATGATTTTCATGTTACATTGTTGGTTTACATTCGTTTGCCATTGATCTTGATTCAAATTTTGATGAAGAAGTTTAAAGAATTAATTAAAAAAAAAAAAACAAAAGGTTTGAAGTTTTTATCATAGATGTTGTTAGTTTTTGGCATCTTATATTTATATTTTAATGTTGTTTTTATCATTATTCAACCCCATTGTTTTGGGCAAATTCTTTGTAGTAATTTTTTACTATAAAAAAGGCTCAAAACAGATGAAAAACAGAATTCAGAGTGTAGATCCGAGAGGCTTTTGTGCAAGGTGTTACTAACCGTCATAGTTTGTACGTCATTAAAAGCTTCTAACTGTCTAATTGTCATTGTTTGTGCGACATGGATTCCCCTAGAACTCATTCAAATTTAAACTTAAATTTATTGATAATTTGGTGATTTAAATTTATATTTTATCGACAATTTGGTGATTTAAATTAAATTTTATCGATAATTTAGTGATTTAAATTAAATCTTATCGATAATTTTTTGTGATATTCTCCCATTATGTACAATAATATATTTAAGATTATTATATTACTGTTTCTTATATTTTGGATTGAATTGGTCAAAATAATATGTTATCAAAATAGCCTCTTTTATCTAGATTAGTTTAATTTAAGATGTGCATATTCATTAATTTATGCGGATGATTATCGACCCTTATTTGGCCAAATTGTGGGTGCATATATGGTATTGAGTTTGTGACAATTATAAAAATTGCTCATGTGAAAAATAGTCGGTCCAAGGAAAAACAATTTTTTGACAAAGTTTATTGTCAATACTTTGACTGCTACGTTGAAAATACCATTTACCGTTGGTGTTTTCGCCCAAAGGCTAGACATCAATGTTGTGGGTATCTTGTTAGAGGGGTCCACCATATATGTAAAATTATTTGTCATGTTTAATTTTATTACATATTGAATTAATCATGAGTATATGCTTTATTTACTTGTTCCTTGTTTCAGTTGGTCTTACTCAAATATGGAAATCTGAGTTCAATTCTTAAGTTAAATGGATTGAACTTCAAGATTTGGAAGGAAAGCCTGGAGATACATCTCCGGTGTATGGATCTAGACCTTGCATTAAGGACCGACAAACCTACTTCTACTGAGGAACAGCCAAATACGGCTAATATTGAGAAGTGGAAATGGTCAAATCGCATGTGTCTAATGATCATTAGGCACTCCATTCTGGAATCTTTTTGGGGTTCTATCACGAAGAGTAAAAATACCAATAAATTCGTTACTCAAATTGAGATATTTTGCTAAAAAATGAAAAAGGGGAAGCAAGTAGTCTTTTGACTTCTTTAACTTCCATGAGGTATGAGGGTAATGGAAACATAAAGGAGTATATTATGGAAATGTCCAATCTCGCAGGTAAATTAAAGGCACTAGTGATAACTTGTAGAAATACAAATTGTTACAGCCTTTTTCTTAGAAAAATAGAGATTAAATAGAAAATCATGCGACAATTGATGTTAAATTCTATTGATAAATCTTCCTATGCGTTCTACTCTTGTAAATTGATGAAGATAATTATTTTATAGCTTTTTGAGCCTAAAACGCATGTGTTAACGCAATACTATGCGTTGGCAACCTGTGACGCGTTGACATCCGCTCAACGCAGGATGATACATTAGAACATATGAATGCGTAGACATGAGTGAACGTATGAACCTAAATTCTTCATGGACGCATAACGGCCAGAAACGCAAGCAGCAGAAAATCAGATCAGAATCTTAAGAGATTGTCGGAAGATTGAAATGCATGATCTGTGGCTAAACTGGTGGATCTAAATTGAACCGAGAATTATGTAATTAGGCGAGAAAGACGCACGACATCAATTTCCTCCAATCATGCAGATTTGCCACTGATTACAAATGCAACCTCTATAAAAGGGCAGACTTACAAGCTGAAAAAGGGTTGTTGATTCTCGGAAGAATTCCTAAGTGACAGCAGAGTTCTCTCCAGAAGACAATCGGAGACGAATAGCTCGAGAGAGAAGAGTCTTCCCTCCGCCTGACCACTTGACAACATAACCTCACGCTTCCATTCCGGTGACTCAAGACATTGACGCCTTTCCTGCTTTCTATCTCTCTTTCTAGCTTTGCTTTTAGATTTGAGTCAAGACATTGAGTTGTCTAAAATTGTATTCCATTCATTAATCTAAAATTCTTCCATGTTTATCCATTTCTCTACACTTTCTGCTTATTACTTTGAATCCATAAGTAGCTAATCTTTCAAGGGTCACAGGTTGCGTTAGCATCTAAATAAGAACCATAGTGTAACTATTGCATCTTGTTAGTTGTAATCTTAATCCGATGCTTATGTCCATCTAGGTAATCGATATAAGTAGTAATAATCAGACTGCTCGAGAGGGTAAATGATTGTGGAACTCAATTGACAAGGCTAAGAACCTAGACATAGGAATAACCTTGATACTTAACATTCTCCTATGCAGTATAGACATATAACGCATAGCGGCTGACAACCAAGAGAAAAGTCGCAAGTATGAATAGAACATCACGATGCGTTTCTGATTTTAACTGTTGACCAACCCGAACCCTGTTTTTATCCATTCATTTAATCCATTTAGCTGACTTTGCTATGTCGCATACCTACCCATTTACCACATTTTAATCTAGTGTACATGTTATCGTTTTTTTTTTTTAGTTAGACGCATCCTCATCAATTATTTTTTGTTACAACTCCAACTCTAATAATCCAACGAATTATAGAATCAGCATAGTCCATGTGTTCGGCCTCGGACTCACCGACTATACCTATTTCTTTGCTTATACTTGGGTTAAGAATAGGAAAATTTGACAGATCATAAACGCATAACATTAAGCATGTTCAACGCATAGTATGTTCAACGCATAGGTAGCTTCATAATAATCGATAGATGCAGCAGCAAGTTTTGCACTTCAAATCTGTGTCGCAACAACTAGATATCGAGCTAAATACAAATTTACTCATACATATGGTACTTATCTCTCTTCCTGCACAATTCACTCAATTTAAGATAAGCTATAATAATTAAAAGGATAAGTTGAGTATTAATGAGCTTATCTAACAATGTATGCAAGAAGAAGATAGGATTAAGAGAGAAAGAACAGAAAGTACTCACTTAGCAACTGACTCTTGTGATAAGAAGAAAAGGAAATCTACGAGTGTTGCAGAAGGGACATCTCAGCAGAATAAAAACAAGAAGCAGGCTACTGAACATCCTTGTTTTTTAACAAAAATGAAGGTCATTTCAAGAAAGATTGCCTCAAATATGCCAAGTGGCATGTAAAGAAGGGTAAACTTCTTACTTTAATTTGTTCTGAAGCTAATTTAGCTTCTTCACCTACAAATACTTGGTGGATAGATTCTGGTGCTACTACTCACATAAGTATATCTATGCATAGTTGCCTATGGAGCCGGCCGCCAAGTGATGCTAAAAGATTCATCTATGTGGGCGATAGGACAACAGTTCAAATTGAAGCTATCGGAAATTTTAGATTACTTTTAAAAATTGGTTGTTATTTGGATTTGAATGAGACTTTTGTTGTACCATCATTTGAACGGAATTTAGTTTCTATTTTTGGTTTGGACAAGTTTGGTGTTTCTTGTTCTTTTGAAAATAATAAAGTTAGTCTTTTTCAAAATTCCAAACTTATTGGTACCAGTTCTTTAATTGATAGTCTATATATGTTTGATTCATTTGCTTTGTTTAACAAGATCATGTTATCTGATTCATGTGGTACAAAGCGTAAATTAAATCTTTATGGCACAAGTATTTAGGTTACATCTTGACTCTCGATCACATCTCTAAACAGAGAATTTAGAGACTTATGTTAGATGGAATTCTTGATTCCCTTGATTTAAGTAACTTTGAAGTTTGTGTGGAATGTATTAAAAGAAAACAGACAAACATAAGAAATTAGGTGCAAATAGATGCTCAAACGTCTTAAAACTAATACATACAGACATTTGTGAGGTCTCTTCCCTACGGCTTCTTAGAATGGACAATATTTTATTACGTCCATAGACGGTCATTCAAGATATAAGTACCTATATTTAATTCATGAGAAGTCTCAATCTTTGGACGTTTACAAATCTTTCAGAGCTGAAGCTAAACTTCAACTTGGAAAGAAAATAAAGGTTGTCAAGTTTGATCTTGGTGGTGAATACTACGGTAGATATGATGTATCAGGTGAACAACGTCTAGAGCCCTTTGCCAAATACCTAAAGGAATGTGGAATCATCCCATAATACACTATGTCTAGGAAACCTAGCATGAATGGTGTGGCGGAAAGAAGAAACAAAACACTTAAGGATATGGTAAGAAGTATGTTAGTCATTCTTCTTTACCAGAATCTCTTTGGGGTGAGGTACTGAAGACTACAGCATATATTCTCAATAGGGTACCTAATAAAGCGGTAGCTAAAACCCCTTATGAGTTGTGGACAGGAAAGAAGCATAGTATTAGGCATCTTCACATCTGGGGATGTTTAGCTGAGGCTATGCCTTATAGGCCTAACGAAAGAAAATTAGACTTAAGAACTATTAGTTGTTATTTTGTTGGGTATTCTGAGCGCTCTCAGGCTTTCAAGTTTTATGATCCCACTTCTAGATCATTGTTTGAGACAGGAAATGTTAGGTTCCTTAAGGATGTTAAGTTTGCAAATGAAGATAACACAAGGATAGTTGTATTTGAAGAGGAATTAGTTTCTTTTCCTAATGTGTTTATAGATGATGTTCAGGCTCCAATTCCTGACTTCACTATTGAACCAATTATTGAACAAGACAACATTGTAGTCCCCATTATTGAACTTGAAGTTCAAACTCAACAACCTCAAGAACTACCACTAAGGAGATCTACTAGAGAGAGAAGAAGTGCAATTCCAGATGACTATATTGTGTTTCTTCAAGAACATCAAGATGATATAGGTATAATGGAAGATAATCCAATCAACTTTCAACAAGCACTACAAAGTTCTAACTCTCTTAAGTGGATAAATGTTATGGAAGAGAAAATAAAATCTATGAAAGACAATGATGTTTGGGAGCTTGTCGAATTGCCATAAAGAGTGAAACCTATAGGTTGTAAATGGATATTTAAAACCAAAAGGGATTCAGAAGGCAAAATCGAAAGATATAAGACCTGTCTTGTTGCAAAGGGTTCTACTCAAAAGGCAAGCATCGATTACAAAAAGACTTTCTCTCTAGTTTCATCGAAAGACTCTTTCAGGGTAATCATGGCACTTGTAGCTCACTTTGATTTAGAGCTACATCAGATAGATATAAAAACTGTGTTTCTCAATGGAAACATTAATGAGGCGATTTATATGGTGCAACCATAAAACTTTCTGTCTGGTAATTCAAAGTCTATGGTGTGCAAATTGAAGAAATCCATCTATGGTCTCAAGCAAGCTTCTTTTCAATGGTATCACAAATTCCATGAAGTAATTACCTCCTTTTGTTTTGAGCTACATCAGATCGATGTAAAAAGTGTATTTCTGAATGGAAACATTGATGAGATGATTTATATGATGCAACTAGAAAACTTTGTGTCTGGTAATTCAAAGTCTATGGTGTGCAAATTGAAGTTGATAGCTTAAATAGTTCACTGAAATTTTGTATCTATGGTCTCAAGCAAGCTTCTCGTCAATGGTATCACAAATTCCATGAAGTAATTACCTCCTTTTGTTTTAAGGTGAACATAGTGAAAGATTGTGTATATCACAAGTGCAACTGGAGTAAATCTATCTTTCTGGTGTTATATGTCGATAACATACTCATAGCGAGTAATGATGTAGGTTTATTGCATGACACTAAGATGTTTCTCAAAAATAAATTTGAGATGAAGGAAATTGGAGATGCTTCTTTTGTATTAGAAATTGAAATACCGCAAGGTCGTTCTCAAGACATTTTGAGATTGTTACAAAAGAACTATATTGAAAAGATTTTGAGTAGATTTGACATGAAAGATTGTGCACTAGGAGATACCCTTGTCGTTAAAGGTGATAAATTTTATTTAGGTCAATGCCCCAAGATCATACTCAAGAGTAAGAAGTTGCAGAAGGTTCCCTATGCATCGACTGTTAGAAGTCTAATGTACGCTCAAGTATGTATGCGACCAAATATAGCATTCATAGTCGGAGTGTTAGGCAAATATTTGAGCAACCTAGGGATGGATCATTGAAAAGCAGCCAAACGGGTTATGAGGTATTTGGAGAGAACAAAAGATTATATGCTCACTTATTGGAGATCAGAAGTTTTATGAGATCATTCAGTATTCTGATTTCGATTATGTTGGATGCCAAGACACTTTGTGATCCACTTCAGGTTATATCTTCATGTTGGCTGGAGGAGCTGTACCTTGGAAAAGTGTTAAACAAATGCTTATGGCTTCTTTTACCATGGCTGCAGAGTTTATAACATGTTATTGTTGGGATTTTTGCCATAAAGCCTCGTAATTGATTAGTTAATTTAATTATTAATTATGCAATATTAATTTATCCATTAATGGAAAAATCCAAGGTTATTGTATGAAGTCTTGAACATGTATGTAGTTGACATACAGGTGGATCATGTTCAAGAAATAACCTAAAGGTTTATAGTATATAGATAAGGTTGGGTGCCTTATCCTGGTGACACTATGGATACGACCCACTTTGTAATAGTTACAAATGGTTTGATCCAAACCGTTCACGTAGAGACATGTGAGTGGAGGTATCCTATATAAAGAGTTTGTATAAGACTGGACCGCAAAATATTTAATCTCTCTTTATAAATCCGTTAATTGATGAGATTAATATTTCATAGGATGATCATGTGCAACTCGATCTTAATCCTAAATGACTTATGAACTTTTGTCTGTGAGGTCGGTCCTTTGATTTGTATGGGTGAGAGTAGCCCGAGTTGTCGACTCAATAAGCCTACCATTTTTTGGATTTGACTAAATAGGGAGCTGGGAACATAACTTCACAAGATGGAATTCACTCTTTCCCAAATAGGGTTAGTAGATGAGTAGTTCCCTTAAGTGTTGATTTCGGGTCTTGAACAAGGGGTCTCACTCTCTCACTGGCCCGAGAGGAACTTAGTTTATGGTTGGATCATAAACAAATTGTTCATTAGAGAAATCAACGGTACTTAAGAATAATAGGTAATTACAGGGGTAGAACGAACATTTGACCTAACTGTAATTATGAACAACTCGTGAAGGATCGACTTGCTTATATTAATTATATCCACGGACACAACTTTTTCTACAATACATAAAAGTTCAACTATGGGTCTATAGTGGTTTGCCCTGTAGTTAATGAATGAAGATTAATTTAATTAAAGAGTTCAATTAATTAATCTTGGATCATTGGAGTTTATAATCTGTAGGTCCATAAGGTCCCCTTGCTAGCTCACCACGGACTAACAAGGATCAACTATGTCGAAAGAAAAATTTGAAATGTTCAAATTTATGAGAGAAAATATTAATTGTATTTGATACTATTAATTACATGATTTATTATAAAGTTTATTTGAATAAGATTCTAACTATAACTTTATAATATGGAGAATTAATTTATTTGAATATGATTCAAATAATTAATTATTTATTTGGATGAAATCCATATAAATAAATAGAAGGAGAATTAATTAATTAATTAATTTGAATTGGATTCAAACAATTAGTTATTTAATTTGGATAAGATTCAAATTAAAGATTTTGCAGAAAACAAATATTTAAATAAAAATATTTTAAACCATTTAATATGAGATATTATTTGGATAAATATTTATTAATATTTGATATTATGAAATATTTAATTTAAAATCTCTGCAGAGGGGTTATCCTAATAGGATTAGGATTAACCCAAAGAATTCTATAAATATGGCCCTTAGGAGCCCTCATAGAACACACTCTTTACAAAAATAATCTCTTCGATCATTCTAAAACACTTTCTCTCAGAAATTCTCCCAATTTTCTTAGAAAAGTTCTAAGAAAATTCTTCTCATTCTTTCAAGAAGCGGTTCCCACAAACAGGATCCTTGCCAGAGTCATAGCAGGGAAGATCTCTTAGAAAAGGAAGACTACAAAGAGAAGACAATCGGATCGGGGAGAGATTTTGCTGAAATTATGGATCGACAAAGGTATGGTGCTTAACTTTTTCTTTACCTTTTGTATTTTTAATTCTTTCAAGAAATCAAAGAGCGCAAACACACGCTTCCGCCAGGATTCAATTTCCTTCAGTTATGAGGTATCCAATCATGGAACATAGTTGCAAAATTTTGTCACTAGGCTGCAGACAGTGGTAGGCATAGAAAGACCACTAAAATTATTTTATGACAATAATTTGGCAATGATGTATTCTTGAAGAAGTTAGCAACGTAAAAGCGGAAGTAATTAGGATCTAAAGCACTCTAATTACATCAATTTCAAAGATTAAACATGTTTGTTCTAAAATCGAAAAACAGAGACAAAAACACTTGTTGTAGCTCAAAATTGATTCGAAATACTTCAAGCTTTTGATCACGAACACTTCGTGGACCACCACAAGAGTCTTCCTTATTATTCTCTGCCCTTAGAATGGATTGTGGGTGAAGGAGTTAGCAACATAGTAGCGAAAACAATTAGGATCTAAAGCACTCTAATTACATCAATTTGAAGTTTAAACATGCTTGTTCTGAAACCGGAAAAACAGAGAAGGAGAACTTACTTGTTGTAGCTCAAACTTGAAGCCAATTCCTTCGAATTTTAGATCACAAACACTTCGTGGACAATCTCTAGAGTCTTCCTTGTTATCCTCAAGCCTTAGAACGGATTATAAGATCCAAATTAAGTTCAATTTGGAGCAAAAGAATGAAAAACACACTGGTTTTTTAGTTTTTTAGTATGGGAGAGTTTTTGCACTAATTAGCAAGAATGCTTAACCTTTTTTTTCAATTTCTTTCTTCTATAAAAAGAAGAAAACATGCAAATCACATCTGCATGCATGAAGACTCTCAATTTGGAGGTGGAAACCATGGGATCAAGGAGGAATTGTATGAAGACTACCTCTTACTTCTCATGCACTCAGTGGAAAATTTCATTTTCTAAACAAATGGATTTTAATATTCAATTTCATAAAATTCGTTTTTTAAATCAAAATTAATTTTTTTAAAAATTAATTTTAAATAACATTAATTTAATATTTAATTAATTATATTATATTAATATTTAATATTTAATTAATTATTTTTCCATTTTTCCCGGCAAATTCCAATCCGATGAATTTCTATTCATCTTAAAAATATTTAAATCACATTTAAATATTTCTAACTCTCTAATTTCGTCTAGTTTATAATTAAACGAACAAACCATAAATTTTGCTCCTCAACTACATACAAGCATTTCAAATTCACTCAATATACTGCTTTAAGGTTTAGTTCATGAGTTAACAAGGGGACCTAATGGACCTACAAATCATGAGCTCCAATGATCCGAAATTAACCGGCTAAACTCTTTAACCTAGTTAATTAACATTCATTAACTACCGGGACACTCCACTAAAGCCCACTGTAGATATATTTCTGTCCACTTGATGTAACCATAATAAGTAAGCTGATCTTTCATAACTTGTTCGTAATTACAGCTAGGTCAAAATTATCGTCTTACCCCTGTAATTACATCTTGTTCCTTAAGTCCCACTAATCCTCTAATGAACAATTGGTTTGTGGTCCAACCACCAAACCTAGTCCCTCTTAGGCCAATGAGAGGGTGGGGCCTCTTGTTCAAGAACTGAAATTAGCACTTAAGGGAACTGTTGGGTTTTATGCCCAAAAACTCGTAGATTGAAAATGTAATTATTTGACCATCGTTAATAAAGAGTAATTGATGTGTTACTTCAATAAATGTTATTGATTGTCTTTGTTTGTTCTGTCTTAATAACCCTAAATCTAATAAACTAACATCCTAGGCTATTTTATGAGTCATGAACTGTTTGTGGGGACATATGGAGATCAATGTTTAAGATACAGTCTAAAGGGTCTATAGTATAGGGATAAGGCTGGGTACCTTATCCTAGTGACACTATGAATACGACCCACTTTGTATTTAATATAAACGCAATGATCTGACGCATTCGTGTAGGTGACATGCGAGTAGGAGTATCCTATGCTTAGTTTGCATAAGATCGGACCATGAAATAGTAATCACTAGATGTAACTTCGTTGATAGTTAGGTTTTTATTTCAATAGGATGATCTAGGCAACTTAGTCATAATCTTGAGTATATTATGAACTCCTGTCCACGAGAGGGATTGTCCTTTGATTTGTATAGGTGAGGGTGGCCATTTGCCAACTCAATATGCCTACCATCTTGGGGACAAGATCGAGTGTGGAGCTGGGGACATAATTATACAAGATGGAATTCACTCATTCCCATCTTTAGGGTAAGTAGATAAGTGTTCCCTTAAGTAGTGTCTCCGGGACTTGAACAAAGGGTCCTACCCTCTCACTGACCCGAGAGAGATTTCTGTTTAATGGTTGGACCATAAACAGGTTGTTCATTAGAGGAGCACTGGTACTTAAAGATTTAGAAGTAACCTAGGGGTAAAACGATAATTTGACCCAGCTGGTGTTAAGAACATTTGTGAATGACTAATTTGCTATTATTGGTCTATATCCATGGATACAGAAATATATATGCAGTGAGAAGAGTGCAAATGTGGGTCTTTAGTGGAGTGTATCCAGAGTTAACAAATATTGATTAATGTGGTTAATGAGTTTAGTTGATTAATCTCATATCGTTGGAGCTTTTGATCTGTAGGTCCATTAGGTCCCCTTCCTAGCTCGTAAAGAGTGATGAGGTATTTATGTCTTGACTAAAATTTAAAATGTTCAAATTTGCTTAGGAAAATAATATAATGTATGATAATACATTATAATATAAAGTTTAATTTGAACTTTATAATATAAATTTAATTTTGGATATGATACAAAATTAATTTTTGAGAGAATTAAATATTTGAATGAGTTCAAATATTAATATGAATTAGATTCATATTAAAACTATATGTTAAAATTAATATGTATCAGAGCACATTAAAACTATAAGTTATGAGAGAATAATAATTAAATGTGATTCAAATGTAGGTTAAATTAAATACTAGATATTTAATTTTAAAATTAATTAATTAAAGAATTAATTTTCTTAATTTATTTTAATTAAATTTTATATAATTAAATTAAATTAATTAAAACTATAGGTTATATGGGAGATGTTCATTCAAATGTGATTTAAATGAAATAATTAATTATTATTGATTATTTATTTATTTGTTAAATTAAATAATTTAATTAATTAATTAATTAATTAAAAAGGTAACTCCTATACGTGGGAGTTACGTGTGGTTTTCCCATGTTTCCTGCTCTCTTTCCCTAAATAGGTCTGCAACAGAAACAAAAGAAAAAGTTATTCTCTCAATAAATAAAAAATTATCTCTGTTGTTCTCTTTTTTTCCCCAAAAGATCAATATCAAGGATCCACAATCCTTATCTCATCCTTCAGAGAATAAGAGGTTTGTGGTGGTCTTGTTCAGAGTCGACAACGAAAATAAGATTCTATCTCTAATCCATGCTTAGCCTAGAATTAATATAGTAGGATTTCTGTATTTTTTTCCCAATGTATTGGTATTTCAAAAATCCCAATTTATTTCGAATTTGGTTTTGTACTGCTTTTGCTGTGTTAGGGATTTCAACCATTTCAGAAACAACTTCTCTACTATCCTTAAATAAGATAGAAGTGAATTTCATCTTGTAGGACTATGTCTCCAACTATCTGTCTGACCTTATCCCTAAAATAGGTGGCTTATTGAGTCGGTGAAACTAGTCACTCTCACCCATGCAGACTAAAGGATAATCTCAAGTTCATAGTTAGTTCAGGATTAAGATCGAGCTACCTAGATCATTAGGTTGAAATATTCAATTTTAACAGTAAACGATGTTATAAAGTAAAAGTGATTATTTCATGGTCCGGTCTTATGCAAACTCATCGCATAGAACACCCCCACTCACATGTCTCCACATGAACGGTTTAGGATCACATCGTTTGTATCAAATACAAAGTAAGCCGCATCTTTAGTGTCCCTATGATAAGGTACACAACTTTTATCCATGTACTATAAAATGTTTTGGCTATTACCTATACTTGATCCACTTTTATGTCATCACATAAAGTATAAGTATCCACTATATAGTCGGGGGTTCTTAGTTTATTAGATTTAATAAATTCAATTCATATATTTAATAACAACTTTATTGAATAAATCTCGATAATAACTTTATTAAGAATAAGTTCCAAAAAAAATTACAAACTACGAGTTTTAGGACAAAAAACCCAACAATGGGATCCAAAATGAGTTGAATTTAGAGCAAATTTGTAAAGAAAAACACAGTTTTGGATAGTTTAGAGAATGTGAGTTTTCCAGCAAAATTGACTTCAATCATTCAAACTTTTGCTCAATTTCTTTCTCCTATTTAAAGAAGAAACCATACACCACAAGTTTACATGCAAATTGACATCAAACATGGTGATTGTCATACTCAATTATGAGGTAGAGAAGAAGAAGTTTAAGCATGCTTAAGATAGGCACGCTTCCTACTAAACATGCAAATAGTAGAATTTTCCAACAAAAACTAAGTTGAACTTCATAAATTCAAATTCAATTTTTATCAGTTCCAAATTTTAATTAATTAACTTAATATTAAATATGATTAATTTAAATAATAATTATATTAAATTAATATTAAATATTAATTAATTAATTAATAACTTTTTCCACTAATCCCGTCAACTTCAAATTCGATGAATCTCTATTCATCCGAATAATATTTAAATCATATTTAAATATTTTTAACTCTCCAATTTCATCTAATTCGCAATTAAATGAACAAACCGTAAATCTTTCTCCTTAACCGAATTCGAACAATTCAAATTCTTTCAACATATTGTTATAAGGTTTAGTCCCTGAGCTAACAAGGAGACCTAATGAACCTACAGATCACGAGCTCCAACGATCCAAAATTAACCGATTAAACTCTTTAACCTAGTTAATTAACATTCTTTAACTACCGGGACACTCCACTATAACTCAGTAGCTGCACGCTCTTCATTGTAGATATATTTCCGTCCACTTGATATAACCATAATTAGTAAGTCGATCCTTCATAAGTTGTTTGTAATTACAGTTGTGTCAAAATTACCAATTTACCCCTATAATTACATCTTGTTCTTTAAGTCCCACAATCTTCTAATGAACAATTGGTTTGTGGTCCAACCAACAAACCGAGTCCCTCTCAAGACAATGAGAGGATGTGGCCCCTTGTTCAAGTCCCGGAGTCAACACTTAAGAGAACAACTTCTTTACTAACCTAGAATTTGGTAGAAGGAAATTTCATCTTGCAAGACTATGTCTGTAACTATTTGCCTGGTCTTATTCCTAAAATGGGGGGCTTATTGAGTCGGCGAACTGGGGCCATTCTCACCCATGCATATTAAAGAATAATCTCAAGCAAACAAGAGTTCATAGTTAGCTTATGATTAAGAACGAGTTACCTAGGTCATCGGTTGAAATAGTCAATTTTAACAATAAACGATGTTATAAAGTAAAAGTGATTATTTCATGGCCCAACCTTATGCAAACTCATTGCATAGGATACCCCCACTCACATGTCTCTACATGAATGATATAGGATCACATTGTTTGTATCAAATACAAAGTGGACTGCATCAAATACAAAGTGGACTGCATCCACAATGTCCCCATGATAAGGTACCCAGCCTTATCCCTATACTATAGACCGTTTTGGCTATTACCTAAACAAGATCCACTTTTATGTCTACACATAAAGTTTAAGTTCTCAACTGATAGCCAGAGGTTCTTAGTTTATTAGATTTAATAAATGCAATTCACATATTCAATAACAACTTTACTGAATAAATCGCAGTAGCAACTTTATTGAGAATAAGTTCTGAAATTTACAACTACGAGTTTTAGAACATAAAACCCAACAATTCCAACAACAGAAGTAATACAAAGTCAAAGCATGTAGGTGTCAAGTTTCTAATTGTGAAAGAAAGAGTTCAGAATAGTCAAATTTCGATAAAAACACATAGGAACAAACTCTAAGGTGGCAGATCCATTGACTAAAGGTTTACCACCTAAAGTTTTTCATGAACATGTTGCTCACATGGGTGTCAACCACTTTTCGGATCCCATAGTTTAATGGGAGTTTGTTATTAAGGATGTTCTTTGATCTTAATTTGTTAATTTTCTATATAGAATAAAGTTTATGGTTTATGTTTTATTATATGAATTTGTTTATCATGCATGCGGTTTAGTAAATGCGGTTAAGCATAAAGTTTTCTAAAATGATCTCACTAAGGAATTCGGACCAGTTGAAAACAGGCATGATGTAGATCACTTTGCATGTAGTTTCCATGTTATCCATTCATACTTGATCTATGTTATTGAATGTATTGAAATTGGTGATCAATAAAGATTTAGTTACGAGGGTAGTGACAAAAGCCGACTTGATTTCATGTTGATACAGGAGATGGACTAGATTGAACTAAAGGGGAATTATATTATTGAAATTACCTGTTTATGCGTACTTAAGGTTTAGTGATTTAATCAAATACACAGACATAGACTAAGTGGGACATTGTTAGACGTATTTTAAATAAAAATACGTACAATTAAAATATGAGCTATGTATGTGGATTAGTGTTTTATCACATTGGTTATTTTATTAGATTAGATCCTATTTTGTGGTCTATTTAATTAAGGCCTAGATTCCCAATTGAGTATGACTTAATGGGTAGAAGCCAATTCGTAGATTGATTAGGGTTTAATGGGAATCCTAATTGAACTAGTATATAAAGAGACCTTAGGGCTATGATCCCCAATATACCAAGACAATTAGCACTCGGTCTTTCTTAAATCTCATCTAGAGGGAGGTCTCACTAAGAGCATTCGGAGTTTTGGTTGAGGAAGACCGTAATCATCTTGAAGCTATCATCAATCTCACAATGAAATTTGGTATGTTATTTATTCTTAACAATTTGGCATGAATGATCCTAAAATTAATCTATTCAATATAAATTTAAAATAATTATGTTAACACGTTCATGTATGTACCAAATAATAAGGTTGCAAGGAAAAAGAACATTCAAACGACCAAAAGCGCCATTGTTTCAACTAGAACCAGTTTGAATTGGCGTTTATGGGTTCTGTATAATGAAACAGCTAATATTTGATTGGTTTTAAGATTTTTAAAAAGTATTTTACAGTCGAGCTGAATTAGAAGTCTCGTTGTTATCCTCAGTGGCATATGTATCAATAACCTATCAAATTAGTACTTAGCTTTTAATTTTGTGTTTTTTAAACGGGACAATAAATTTTTTTAAAAGTAGTTATTGGCTTATTTGACAAAAATGTGAAAATTTAAAGATTCACTTAACACTTTTTAAAATTCATGAATTTCGAAAACTTATTAGTATATATGAGTTATTACTTATGCATATTTTGGGTGATTTGCTAATGATTTTATATATTTTTGTCCTTAAATTATATGTTTTATCAAGCAACATCAATAGTCATGCTACCTATTTGAGTGTTTTGGAGGCACGGTTTATCAAACAGTATAGAGAGAATTTAGTTAGCAAATCTTGTTTACGTCCTATTTAGCTAAGAATCTGAAAACAGAAACTTGAAAATAAGGAATTCAATATAAACAGAGTTATTTCATATTTTCATATATGTGTTTGGTAGCAAATTCAAAAATTAGATTCTAATTTAAACAATTGCTTAAAACATGTTTGATAGTATATAAATATAGATCATAAAACTAGTGGTAGTTACTCATTAGCTGAAAATAAATTATTGTTAATTTATTTAAGAATATGATTTAGGGCTCTTTTCAAATATAGCAAAAAGAATCAAAATATTTACAAATATAGCAAAATTTCTGTGATAGATCGCGATAGACTACTATTTGTGTCTATCGTGACAAAATAGTAGCTAATCGTGATCTATCGCAGATTGCTATTAGTTGTAAATATTTTTAGCAATTTTGTCATTTAAGATAATTTTTCTATGATTGATGCTAAAAAAATATATAATTATTATTTTATAATATTATATAATACATATTATATTTCTTTAAAAAAAATGAATTGAGTTTATAACATGATATTTTGTATTCTAAAATATTTTTATTTTGATTTAATATAATTTTTTATTTTAAAATTTAAAATTCAAAATTCAAAATCTGGATACAGATAAAACATAAAAATATTGTTTTTAGAACTCGCACTATTTAGATTGCAGAATTCGAAAACAATTTTCAAAATCAAAATTCAAGTTGTTTGTCAAACACAAATATGCTAAACTAAATGAATATGAAAACATAAAACAGAATCTGAATTATCTGCCAAACAGATTTTCTTTAAGTGTTCATAAAAATTTTAGTATTAATTAACTAACCAATCAAGAAGACTCCAATGTGTCCCACTTAATTATCTAACTCAATCATAATCATCATTTGCATTATGGAGGTTTATAAATTTAGGACAGCTACATATTTTGGGAAAGCTGTCGAAGGAGCATGAATTTTGGAGAAGAAAGAGCCATTTTTCAACGACCTTCCGCTTTCAGCAACCAAATATTATTTTATTCTTTTTAGTTCTAACCTTTACTTTTACAGCAATTTCTTTTCTTTTATTACTTTTTCATTGACACCACCATGATTACACTATGTAAAAGGTAATCCACTATGTGTAATATAAAAAATGAGTTTAAATTAATTACTTCTATTATTGTTTATTTGCATTCTATAATGGTAATGAGTTCTAGAGTTTTCTTTAAAATTTGTAATCAAATCCTACTTTTTTTTTTTTTTGTAAAAGTATTAGATTAAATGTATGGGTGGGGGAATCAAACTTCTTACCTTAAGCTAAATAGTACAAGTATTATGCTAGTTGAGCGATGATTATTTTGGCATCAAATCCTACAATTTAATTGAAAAATGAAACGTGTTCAATTTAATTGTGGCTGAGAATTATATAGGATCTACTCAGTTATCGTTATTGTTACCCTTACAGATTGTGTTATTGTTGCAATTTTTGCAGTTATTTGACATAATAGTTTATTATTTTTTTAATATCGTGGAATACTTGATGACAAATATTGTGGAATATTACCTCTTTGGCTCACCAATTGATTGAATTTAAACCTAAGATTCCAAATCCAATTTCAACTTTAAAGATCCAATCCCAATTTAAATTTAAATCAGATTTCTTTGTAATCTAATTTAAATATTAGCCCAATTAAGATATTTTCTTCAATTTTTCAATCCAAAATCTAAATTCGAAAGGACTTTGAGATATTTCAGATCCAAATAACATTTTTTTTTTTTGGAATGAAAATCCAAATAACATTTAGATTAGGATGTTCGCTCTATTAATTATATCACAACCCTCAGAATTTGAAACACATTCCAAATCGGTGGGTTAGTGCTACGACAACCTTTTTTCTTCTTTTCTTTATTATTATTTTTTTTTTTTTAGAAAAATTTCTTCTGTTTATTTAGGGTTTTAGAAAAATCCAAAATCTCTATTTATTTAGGGAGGCGGCTCGATAGAACAAAATAATAATAATAATAATAATATACGCTTTCTTCTTTCCCCTTTTTGTTTGCCCTTTTTCCTTTTTTTTTTCTTCTCCTTTTGAATTTTATTTTATTTTCTCTCTTCTTTTTTTCTATATCAATTTTTTTTATGGAAACCTTTTTTCTACTTTCTCTTTTATTATTATGTTTTTAATATATTTTCTTTCTTTTCTTTTCTTTTTTTTTCCTTCTCTTTTCTTTCTTTCCTTCCTATTTTCTTCTTTTCTTCTTTTTTCAGCCTTTTTCCCTTCTTTCTCTTTTTGTTTTTTTTTTTTCCTTTCACGTTTTCTTTTCTTCCCTTTTTTCTTTACACTACTACTACTTCTTCTTCTTCTTCTTCTTCTTCTTCTTCTTCTTCTTCTTCTTCTTCTTCTTCTTTATTATTTCTTAGATTTTTTCTCACTCTTTTTCCTTAAATTTTACTAACTTGCCCCATTACTCCCTATATGCTTTTTTTCTTTTTTTTCTTTTTTTCTTATAGGAACTAAAGTTATTGGCAAGATATGCCTTCAAAGAGTATTTTTGAAGCTTCTCTTTTTCAGCTTTTTGAACACATAATGTTTAACGGTTACCCAACAAGATAAATCCTAAAGTATTTGGACTTCTAGTAAAAGTGCACTTATATTTTCTTTCATTTTCTTTTTTGTCGATACTTTACAGGTATGTTGCCATTTTTTTCTTGTTACGTTGGAGGTTATAGGGCACGTTAGGATATAGATTAGTTGTGTTGCTGCACTGGAGATCATACGCCCCCGTAGATTGGCACCACGTAAATATGTCTGTGTTCCTCGGAGGTTATAAGGCACATCGGGTATAGATCATATGCCCCCGTAGATTGGCACCACGTCAATACGGCCGTGTTCCTTGGAGGTTATAAGGCACATCAGGTATAGATTGGCACTACGTCAATACACCCTGGCTACGCTAGAGGTTTTAGGCACATCGCATATAGATTGGCACTACGTCAATATGCCTCGTGTTCCTTGCTATGATGGAGGTTTTAGGCCCTGTGTTCCTCGCTATATTGGAGGTTTCAGGGCATGTCAGGTATAGATTAACACTACAACAATACGCCTCATGCTCCTTGCTAAGTCGGAGGTTGGAGGGCACGTCAGTACTACGTCAATATGTCTTGTGTTCCTTGTTGCACTAGAGGTCCTAAGACACGTTAGTATAGATTGGTATTACGTCAATACGCCCCGTGCTCCTTGTTGTGTTGGAGGTTCTAAGGCACGTCGGGTATAGATTGGCACTACGTCAATACACCCCATATTCCTTGTTGTGCTGGAGGTCCTAATTCCTTGTTGTGCTGGAGGTCCTAATTCCTTGTTGTGCTGGAGATCCTAAGGCACATCGAGTATAGATTGCTATGTTAATACGCCCCATATTCTTTGCTGCATTGGAGGTCCTAAGGCACGTGGGGTATCGATTGACTACTTCAATACGCCTTGTGTTCCTGTCTTGTGCAACTCCAATGGAGGTTATAAAGCATGTTAGGACATAGATTGACATTATGTTAATGCGTCCTGTATTCCTTGGCATACGCAACTCCAATGGAGGTTATAGGAAACGTTGGGGCGTAGATTGATACTACATCAATGTGTCACGTGTTCCTTATCATGTGCCTATGCGTCAACTTAGGATGCGACACTGGTCCTCTCGTTGCAACGCACTGTCCTCTGAGTGACGCCAACGTGTTTTCTTTTCTCGCCCTTGCATCTATAGACCTCTCATTGTCTCTGTCTTACTTGCTCCTTTTCTTTTTTTTTTTTTTTTTCATTTTTTTTTTTATTTTTTATTTTTTTACATGCAATTAATTTCCTTCCTTTTTTTGGGATAATATCCAATCTACCAGAAGCGGGTTGAGCCTTCAAATAGAGGAACCTAGATCAGGAAATATTGTAGGTAGATGGCTCAATTTATGTGGATTCCCCTTCTTACCTGATTGGTCCATAGAAAGGNCTTGCTCCTTTTTTTTTTTTTTTTTTTTTTCATTTTTTTTTTTATTTTTTATTTTTTTACATGCAATTAATTTCCTTCCTTTTTTTGGGATAATATCCAATCTACCAGAAGCGGGTTGAGCCTTCAAATAGAGGAACCTAGATCAGGAAATATTGTAGGTAGATGGCTCAATTTATGTGGATTCCCCTTCTTACCTGATTGGTCCATAGAAAGGCATCTAGACCCGAGCTTGGCTCCCAAAGTGTGGTTTTTTAAGTCTTTGATTCACAACCAAGGGCCAGTTCATAGGTCGTACAATTGATGGCGTTGTACGGTGGGGACCCGTGTTAACCATTTCTAGGGAATTTTGCGATCCCACTAGGCGTGCCAAATTATTCGCACGAGGTTTACGAAGAAACTTGATTCGTGGATTTGAACTTAAGTTGATATAGATTTGATAGGGATGTGGTTCAATCTCTATTACTTTATTCTCTGTTTCTCTCTCAGTTGAATGCGTACGCTTGATTTGAGGAAGCAGAGTACGTAATGTTTTTGAAGTCGAAGTCTTAGATAAGTGTCTAAAAATATTCAGGAGACTTGTATCTTCAAGGAATGTTCAACTTCAAGAGCTAGAGAGTCTTCTGATTGTAGGGAGAATTCTCTCTAAGCTTCAGGAGCTAGAGAGTCTTCTCCTCGCCAACTTCTCAAAAGCATAAGGTTTTATCCTTGGTAGAATGTAGAGAAGACTCCAGTGCATGTCTTGGGTGCACATCTCCACCAAAAATAGTTTAGTGAGTCGGTATTTGCAGTCAAGACTCAGAGCCCTTTATCGATTGATGTAGTCGATGAGTGGCTTTCTTTTCTACTATTAGCGTTTGTCAACTCCATCATGCTCACAGTACTGGTTTAAGAATTCTCTTTCCAGCTGTTCCCAACTGTTAATCACTTCTAGCTCTAGATTGGCGTACCAGTCGAAAGCGTTTCCTTTTAGAGTTTGAATTAATTGCTTGACTAACAAATCTCCTTTAGTTCTCGCGTTCTCGCATGTTTCAACCAAGTAGGCAACGTGTTGTTTTTTGTTGCCCTTTCCGTCGAACTGTTGAAACTAATACCCAACAGACATTCTGAGGTTGTTGATTCTCTTGGTGTACGGTTTGGAGTACATGAAGAAGTTTGCGAAGACCCTCCATACTGGACCCTGATGGAATTTATGATCATGTCCTATAGTTGCTGGACTGACAAAGAGGCAACAAAGGTGGATTGTTGCAACTAAGTTTTCCATTTTCTATTTACCTTGGCAACGAGAGTTTGGCTCAACTTAACAGTTTCTCGAGCTTGCATTTGATCTCTTAAGGCAGCAATCTCGTGATCCCATTCCTCAACAACTTTCATTATGAGGTTTATTTTCCTCTCCATTTCCACCATAGTTGCCTCTGTCGTACATTAGCCATTATGACAAACATCACATTAAGGTGGGATTCTTTCATGGATCGATTAGAAGCAAGAGCAAAGTTTTCAAGTAAAGGATTATTTTTAATGACAATTCCGCCTTTAGAGAGGATTCCGTCAACCGCCTCCAGATGTTCTCCGCGATGGTAGGACCTTGTTCCTTCTCCTACATGACCCCCTTTGAGCTACAGTAGGTGATGGGTCCCGTGTAGGCGTCACTTGCAGCATGAGTTTTGGACACAACTTTCTTGGAGAACATTGCTCGATTAGGATGTTGAGAGAGATGAGAGGTAGAGAGGTTCCACCAGGTGTGCCAATTTATTTGGACGAAGTTTCGTAGATTTGAACTTAAGGTGATGCTTTTGAAGTCGAAGTCTTGGAAGAGTGTCTAAATCTTCCGGAGACTTGTATCTCTAAAGCTCTTTAGGGAGTCTTGTGGTTGTATGGAGAATTCTCTTTAAGCTCCTTGGGGAGTAAATTTTCTCCTCCCCTCAAATGAAGATAACTCTTCTATTTATAGAGTTCTCAGGTGGGCTTTATGAGTTTGGGTTTGAGCTTGGTTGGTCCGTGGACTTGGCCTTTGAGCCCAACAAATTGGACTTGGGCGTGCCTTTAGGCCAAATTAAGCTTATTTTAGGACTCAACTGAATCTAAGCCTGAATAATAATATCAAATTCAACCAAGTTATTTTATTTAATACAACGGTGAAGACGAAGACACGTGGCGTCAACAAGATTTGCCAATTTATATCTTCAATTTCAATTTGGGACACATGTCAACTTTTAATTGGTCTCAAATTCAATTTTTTTCATTAGTTTGGTAAATGAGGCGGCAATTTGTGATTGGTCCAAAATTTCTCATAGACACTTTTGTTTTTTTTTCTTTTATATTTGTTTCCATTTTTATATTTTCTTTATTAATTTGCTATGTACAAAAATAATTCTGCTATATTTATATTTTATTTTAATTTTGAATTTTAGAATTCTCCAATATTTAGATTTATATATTATTTTAATTTACAATAGGTATATTAATTTTTTTTATATTTCAACTTTTGAGTATTAATTTTGTAATATGCGTTTTTATATATTATTTTAATTCTAATATAATACTATATTTGAAAGTGAGTAGAATTTTACGGTACATAAATTTTGCTGGTTAAAACATTCATTTAACTTAACTTTAATATTTTACAACCACGATTTTACATAATTATATAATTAAGTTAAATTTAACTCAACATCATTTAAAACAAATGGCTAGATGATCACGCCAATCAAACTTGGACAACATATGAAGGATATGATACAACTTTGTTATTATATTTAGTCGTTATCAAGACTTATTTCTATTAAATTACATAAACTTTTAATAATATTTTTTTTCTGATAATGTATTCTTCTTTTTTTATATATTATATTGTTAAAAAAAATAAAGAAAAAAAAACATAAAATAGGAAATAGTTATCAAACAAATTTATGTTTCTATTTTTTTTTCAAGAAATAAAAAATATGAATAGTTATCAAATATGGTCATATTTCTTGTTCTAAAAAAAGAAGAAACAAGAAATAGTTATTAAACAAATTTATGTTTATATTTCTCTTTTTCTAGAAAGAGTAAATAGGAATAGTTATCAAACATAGCCTTGTTTCTTGTTCTCAGAAAAGAAGAAATGGAAAATAAGAAATAGAAAATGAAAAACGAGAAACAGGAAATGAAAACGTCATCAAACAAGTGCTTAAACACTTCTTAATCGAACCCCATCTTTTATACCTATTTGCAAGTTTGTTTTTACTTTTTACTATTGTTTGTTTTGCTTCTACATTGCCATTATGTTTAGAATTTGAAAAACATTAATTAGACTTGAGTATATACAACTATATTTACAAATCTAGAAAATCACAGGATTTTATTTAATGCACAACTAATATACAAAATATAAAATATCCCAGATATAGATTTAAATTAATATATAAAATAAAATTGAAATAATTAAAAGAATTAAATATTCACTATATTTACAAATCTAAAAAGCCAGGCCTAAATTACTCAAAAAATTTCTATTTTTAAGAATGTGCATATCTTAATGAAAAGGGTTCTCTATAATTTAGGATCAAAAACATTTTAAATTTTAGAACTAAAAAAACAAGAAACTAAATCTTCGATCGATTTAAATAATACTTTGATACCTGCATTCAAAATATTTATTCTAGTACTTATACTTTCAACTTTGAGTCTTTTACTTTAAAACTGTTCTAAGGGATCAAAATGATCAATTTTTAAAAGTTTAAAAATTAAAATGAACTAAAGTTTAAAATACAAAGACCAACATGGAAAATCAAAGTTGTAAGTATAAAGACCAAAATGAACTAAAGCCAAAAATACACGAAGCAAAGTGGTTGTAGTATTTAAACCATTATGATTCAAGATTCCTAAATGGAAAAGAAAACGATTCCTCCATTATAATTATAATTTAACATTCCTAACTTGGAAAGAAAATGATTCCTCCATTATGTGGAGAGTAAATCACCAATTCCTTTCTACTCTACCAATCATCACCAAATAGTTAACAAAGGTTCCCAACAGACTCCTCCCCCCTACACAGTATGCAAACCCAATTTGTTGACCAGATCAGTCATACCGCAGGAAAGCAGGATATAAAAAACGACTCAGAAGACAATGAAATTTATTAAGAATAGCATTACCCAAAAAGGAGGAAAAAAAAAAAAAGAAAAGAAAAAGAAAAACAAAGGATGATTGTTATGTAATTCTCATCTCTACAAATATCAGCTCTAAATCTGATAAATGCCTTCAACTTCCAAACTTTTAGCACAATGACTTATCGGGGCGGTGGAGGGGGCGGGACGTGAGACTTTGCAAACCCCACCCATGCAACTATTCCAACAGCAAGTATTATCCATCCAAATATGTCATACTTCAGATCACTGCTATTCTTTTTCTTTGGTATCATGAAAGAAGGAAAGAACATGAAGTTAAGGGCTTGTACTAAACTGATTATGAATCTCTATGTATAATAAAGATGTTGCTGAATGAATCGTGTTATATAAACAGTAGACCTATCAATTGAAGTTGAGAAATCATATGGTAACCCCTCGGAATGCTTTTGGAATGGTTAAAAGCACTTCCTACCTATAATTGTCATGTTTGAGGTTAACACACAAGTTATCTTGAAGCAAAAAAAGAAGGTTCAATTACAAGCTCTCCTGTATTTTCTAATTAATTTAGTCCTTAAACTTTTAAAAGTATCTAAAAGATCCCTAAATTTTCAATTTGATGCCTATTCAGTCTCTAATATACAAACTCTTTATGATTTAAACGATAATTGATTTGTTAGACCTAAAATTGGATTTTATGTCCTAATGAAACATTAAAATTTCAATTCTATGTTTAGTAGATCCATGAATTTCAAAAAATGTTGAATAAGTCAATGATCTTGACATACAAAATTGAAAAATTATAACCCTATTTGATAACTATTTTGTTTTTTTATTTTAGGTTATTGAAAAATAAACTTATAAACACTACTTCCACCCCATAAGTTTCTATATTTGTGATCCACTTTCTACTAATATTTTAAAAAACCAAGTCAAGTTTTGTAGGAAAAACAATTCTTTTTTATATCCGCGAGTGTCTGGGCCAACTTACGCGCACCTTGACTATTCTCACGATACAACCCACCTGACCCTACAACATTTGGGTGGTAGGAAATTAATTCTTAGGTAGGTAGCCACCATAAATTGTACCCTTGACCTCTTAGTTATTTATTAAGACTATGTCTCCTTGTTACCACTAGGCCTCCGGTATTTTCTAAATTCTAAAAAATAAAAATAAAAAACTTGTTTTAATTTTTAGAATTTGATTAGAAATTCAAATGTTTCTTTAACAAAGAAATTGAGAAATTGGTAGCAAACGAACATATATTTAAAAAATGAAATGGCTTTCAAACTAGGCCTTAGGCTTTAGGATTTATTGGACACAAAAATTGAAGGTTTAAGGATCTATTAGACATCTTTTAAAATCCAACTACTTAATGTACATGAAATTAAAAGTTTAAGAATTAAATTTATTAAACACTTTCTAAAAGTTTAGAGACTTGTTAGACACAAAATTGAAAGTTCATAGATCAATTAGACACTTTAACAGGCTTAGGGACCAAATAGATAAAACATAAAAGTTTAGGGATTGTAATTGTAATTTAACACAAAGAAGATTTTAAGGGGAAAAAGAAAAAAAAAAAAATTTATGGTCTTTTTGAAAATGCATTTGTAGAGTGTTTTTAATTTTTTCTCAACGGACTGAGAAGCACTAAGAAAACACTTATAAGAGTGTAGAACCTAACATCACGTACTATGTTGTTCAGCGATGTACTATGTTGTTAAGTATTTTCTCATATTTTCTCCTGGAGAATCACCGTACTTTGGCTAAAAATACTTATTCTAGAAGTGCACCAAACAAATAAGTAACATGAAGATGCCCAAGTCTAACTGAAGATTTAGAGTCTTGAGTCTATAGATCCACTAACTTGTCAGCATGCATAATTCTAACTTTGTTTCAGAATTGTAGATAACTTCTTGAAAATGATACTACCAATTTGAAAGCATGGAAAATATAGCAAAATGAAGGCACCTCTTTCCTAAAAAGCTAAGGACATACAAAGCATGCATTTGTTGAACATAGCAATGGAAAAACCCTCCTTAATCCCGTCTATAGAAATAAAAATCAAAAAGTAATTCTAGATGTTTATCATTCTTAAGCACAATACCTTAGTACTGGATGAAGTAGAGGGTTCGGCTGCTCCAGTTGCCGGTTGAGCATACCCATGCTTATGGATCTCTAAATGCAATTCTGGAGCCTAAAAGGCACAATCCACAAAACAAGACTAGGTCGTGAATATAACAAAAGATAGAAACAAAGTACAAACTACTAAGGCCCTATACGATAACCATTTTGTTTTAGGTTCTATTCTTAAAAATTAAGTTCATAAGCACTACTTTCATTAATTAAGTTTATAAACACTACTTTCTAAGAGTGTTTTAACAAAGCCGAACCAAAATTTGAAAACTAAAAGGAGTTTTCAAAAACTTGATTTTGTTTTTGAAATTTGGCTTAGAATTCAAATGTGTTTTCAAGGGTGGTGAAAACATTAAAAAATAAAATAAAATAGATATTATGAGTGCAAGCATAACTTTAAAAAAGGGAAAACCAAAAACAAAAGGGTTATAACACGGAACCTAAATAGTCTCATATAGTAAATAATGAAGTTCTTGATTACTATACGAAAACAACCAAACATATATTATCCACCAATGGTGGTTCTGTCACCACTAAGTTTGTTACATTTGTTTATTCTTTATATTTAAAACATAATAATAATAATAAAATTAAATTAAATTATAAAAAAAAAAAAAAAAAATCTTCCTTCTACCCCTCTTTCCCAGCTGTCAAAAATCTAGTGGTAGAAGTCAAGAGGAACATATTGCCCTATCTCTAATGTGGTTAAAAACATTCGTGACTATTTTCTTTTTTCAAAGCACAAATGAAACAAACAGATTATTTCATTTCAAAGCAATTCAAAAGAACTTAGTATTCTTGAAAATAGAAATACATTCAAACTACAACAAAGAATGTTGGTACCAAAATCACAGAGAAATACCTTAGCAGTCACCTCCAAAGACTTTAGATAAAGTTCATTTCCAGGATCCTAAATGCAAAAAACCAACATGTTAATCTAGAAAAACATAAAAAAATGCATATTTACAAGTCTGGTTCCAAGGTTTTCCAGGCTTAGTACCTCATCCAAAGCTTGCTTAAAATATATTGAGGCCTTATTAAAAAAATCCTTTGCCTCATCCTGGTTCGGGTTCAAAAATGCATGGGAAGTATAAGCATTTCCTAAGCACCAAAGAGCATCATGCTTCTTGGGGTTAATCATCAGTGCCTCCTCCAGCTTTGATATTGAATCTGTCCCAACCCCATCACAAATTAATCCACAATATGATGCTCATCACTAAAATCACTAAATCAAAGAAATAGCTGGAATTGCAAATAAAAGAAACCCCAGGTCATTCACAAATTAAAGTTAAACAAAAACATTCTCAATTCCCATGCTTCAGCATGACTTTATAAAACAAAACGATACCTAGAATCATCTTCTTCGATTCTGGAACGCTCTGAAATTGAGATAGCTCTAACAAAGCTCCTGCCCATCTCGTCAAATTCTACATGAAATTCCGCCCATGATTGATTATCAAATACAGCTCAATTGTCACAAATACAATATCCATTAAAGAAGAAAAAGCCACAGGATTGATTTCAGTTATGCGCCTATCGTTTCAAACATTTCATTTTTTACCCTTAAAATTTAGCTCCCCATTAAATGCAAATGGAATTGTAAGCTAACAGCCAAATGGTAACTCAGATATTTATGTTTGAGAGGGAAGAAAAAAATACAGGGAGTCATTGTAAAAATTGGGGCCTCCATCTGGCGATCAACCAACAAAAAGTGAGGTGACGCCTTAAAAATTGAAACCAACCATAAGTTCATAACGTTATTGAATAAAATTTAAGCAAACCCTAGTGCAGAGAAAGGAAGATCAGTAAAATTATTCGAGAAAACGCAGCAAAATAAGCGGATGAGCAAAATTAAGCTGAAAGCTGACCTCGGCATCAAGAGGATTGTTGGCGTAAATAGATTCGGCGTTCTTACGAGCGTGCTCGAAGAAAAGAATGCGATCGAATTCGCTGGGCTGCAAATCCATTATTAGGAAGAAAAGAGGAGTAAGTATTGGGGTTTTGAAAATGCTTGTTTGAGAATGAGAAGCTCGGAAATTGAGCGACAAGGCGGTTCAGCGGTAATTTCTGGCGCTCACGCGCTTGCCTTAGGCGAAGATTCTATCCTTGTAACCACGGCAATGGGGAAAACAAGCCCACACAAGTTTGAATGATGGGCCGACTCCAAATCTTGTAAGCCCATCTTCACACGGACCCAATAGCCCAATTAAAAAACTAAAACTATAAGGAATGCCTTTTCCAACGTAGATGGCTTAATTGTTGATTTATATTACATTATTCCCTTCTACTTCCAATTTATTTCAAAAGTAGTCTAATAAGCTACAAATTTTCAATAATGTTGGTATCTATTGGCCTCTTAATTTTTATAAAATATAACAACCAGAAAAAATATCTAAATTTTGTATATCTCTCTCCTACATAACTTAGGGCTTTGTAGTTTCTTCTATCTCTTCAATCCGTCTTTCAAAACTATAGGTTATTCCATCTTCTTCAATCTCTCTCTCAAAAACTCTCTCTCTCCGTCATCTTTCCGGCCAAACTCAAATCTCACCGCCGATCTCGTCGCCATTCTCATTTGCGAATCTCAATGTCGGTCTCGCTTGCACCCATATCTTGCCGTTGTTTTCTTGTTTTTTCTTTTAAGAAATTTCTTCCTCCTCCCTCTCTTTTCCAGATGATGACGTGAATGGATTCAGTCGAGGCAAAAGTATGTAACAGATTTGGTCGAATCTAGGCAAACAAAACCATTGATGACAACGATAAGTAAGGTGATGAGTCAGCGACAACGAGCAAGGCGGCTGAGATGGAAGGCACCGCGATAAATCTAGGGCTTCATGAAGAATAGGTGGGGATGGGCGACAATGGCAAGCGCTTCATGAAAAAAAAAAAAAAAAAAAAAAAAAAAAAGAAACATTCTCATTTCATTTTATCCTTTTTCATTCATTGTGGGAGAGGAATATAGATCAACATCTCTTCACCTTACAATTTTGCTGCCAAATTAAGAAAGTTTA
>QLSR01000222.1:4621952-4653569 GCA_031780015.1 Citrullus colocynthis | reverse complement strand
AAAAAAAAAAAAAAAAAAAAAAAAGAAAATAGATGAATAAATATAAATGAGGACAATTTATAATATATATTGTGATATATATTAGTGTATTTTATATTGTGATATATATTCGTTTATTTTATATTCGTTTATTTTATATTGTGATGTACATATACATGCTTGGATATATGCTCTATGTTGAACATTGAGTTCATCCTAGTAGATATTTTTGTTTATTTCCGACTACTTTGAATTTATGAAGTATATTGTAGTATATAAATAAAATTTATGATATATACTATGATTTATATTGAAAATTGAATAAAACTATGATTTATATATTGTGGTATAATTGATAAAGGAATTTGATTAAACAAAATATACTCTAATTTTATATATTGTACTGTTATATGGATATTGTTATGAATGCTCTAAGGTATATTTAAAAATATTTGCAAGCATTTAATAAATGTTCTAAGGTATATTTAAAAATAACTATGAATCCACCAGAAAAATCAACAAGTTGCTATTAAATCAGCTGTATGTGAGTATAATACATATCAAATATACTTATCAGTATATTTAATATATTGGTTATAACATTTGCAAAAATCTAATACAATGTTAAAAGATACATATAAAAATAACATGAAAATGGAGAAGATGCCCGAAATGAATAAGTTACCAACGGATAAGTTACCGTGAAAATGAGAGCTTTGTAAATAGGGAAATATATATAAAAAAAACAGAAATAAATAAATAGAAAAAAGGCAAAATTATCCAAAATTAATAATAAAATTATTTGAAAAAATTCAGATTAAAATGATTATTTATGTAAAAATTTAAAAAATAAATAAATAAATAAATAATTGAGAATTACCTCAAGTTGGGAGTACCCTTGCGAAAATATATGTTTCCCCTCTGTTCTATATTTTCGTTGCATTTAATGATTTTTAATCATAAAATATCTATAGAATTTTGATTTTACAAATATCAATAAGATTTACTTGTAAATATAGTTAATAATTTTTAAACTCAAAAACTATCCTCTATATTTTAGGTGCTTTTTAACCGAGTGTAATCATAGATAGTGATTAGATTATGGAAAATTATTTTAAAAGACAAAAATGTTTAAAATATCTATAAATAATAGTAAAATATTACCATCTATTCGGGATAGACTACCATTTGTGTATTGTAAATATTTTGGTTCATTTTCGTATATTTAAAAATAATCCTTAGATTATAGTGACACTTATATTTATTCATAATTACATTTAATGATTTTTAAATTTAACAATTATTTTTATATTTTAGTTGCGTCACACGATTTTTTTCAACATTTTCAATTTCAATATTCTAACCTTCGATGAAATTCCTACAATATTGGTGGGGAATTGATAATTTAAATGCAAAACATTTCTTTTTGAAATTGTTGTTAAACAAGAAATAAAATTTTGTTAAGGTACAATTTCTAAAATTCGAAGTTCATCCAAAACTTATAACTCGTAAATTCTAAATCATTGATAAACCATACCCCTTAATCAAAGTATCACAAAGATGAACACACTTCCATTTTATGAACCCAATCAAAGATGTAGATGAAGATGAAGATAGATTTTAGTAAGATGTAGAACAAGAAGGAGATGTTGACAAAGATCGATGAAGGAAAAAGTTGGGTGAAACATAGAGGTGCATGAAGATAAAGAAGAAGAAGATAATGGAAAACTTTTAAAAAATCTTCATTTAATGGTTACATGTAATTATTTCTATTGATATGTGCTATCTTTTTTTTAATACACATGTAGGGGCTCTTTCTTTCCCCCTCCCTCCCTTGGTTCTAATTACTCAACCCGCTGGTCACCAACTCCGATGAAAACATAGCCAATCACATGTATTCATATCTAACAATCACCACCATTGTAGGTGACTATAGTTGTCTCACTTGGATGACATGCTTCAACAAACACCACTGGCAGCCAAACTCCGACTATTTTATTAATTTAATTTCAATATTTGATATCAAAATTATTTTTTTTAATTAAACCAAAATTTGCCCTATGTCATAAATAGGAGGGCCTTAGGGTACTTGTCATATGATTGAAAAAGATCATTCTACACATTTTGTAGAGAACTATTCTATCAATTGCAAAATTCTCTTGTTCCCTTTTTTTCTTCTCTTTCAAGAGGTTTCCACCAAGCCTTGATCCTTGTCAGAATTATAGTAACGAAGATTATGTGTAGATTAAAGCTTTGATATTGTGGTGGAGATGCAAACGCAACCTCTTGAAGTTGGAGTGCAAAACAATCAACATATTCTCTCTATATATAGGGTATGTAAATGCTCAACCTTTTGATATTTTCGCTTTATTCTTTAGAAAAATGATCCAATACTTTCATTGTGGGATGAATCATTCATTCTTTCAAGTTTATGATCTGACATCCCATGCTTAACGATAATATTGGAATAAAATCTTTGATCGAGGATGATATTATTGGATCACCATTGATTAACTACTTTTGTTATCTTTATTTTGGTACCTCTTGGTACTATGGAAAAAATTAACAAATTTGTTAATATTTAAAAATGTTGAATATAACAAGGTTCTAGTAAAGAATTTTGAAATTTAGAGACAAATCTTGTAATTCACTACTTTTTAAAATAATGAATTTTTCTTATCTTTTCAAAATCAAAAAGTAAGGTGAATACAATCAATTACAAATTTAATTGACAAACTTCAAGTTTGTATTTATTTAGTCAAATAGTTTAGACGGTTTCAAATCTTAATTTTTAATTTTGTATTTAATATATTTTTAAACTTTAAAAAATATTTGATAGGTAATAAACTTTCTAATTTTATGTTTTTTAAAATGCACGGATTTATTAAACACGAGATTAAAAGTTTAAATTTTTATTATACGTAAATTTTAATTTTATTTCGGATTATACTAATTTTAAAATATTTTGTTTATTGAAAAAAAGTATTGAGATTGAGAGTTGAATGAGTTGTTAAATATTTTTTTAGAGTTAGAAAGCTAAATAATTTAACCAAAATAAAAATATTCACATGCTTATCCGTTTTGTATTTATGGTTATCTTTACGTTTTTTATTTTTTCCTTTAATGATGTCCCTAGTTTTATGGCTCTTATCAAAATATCCGTCAAAAGACTTTTATAAATTCATGATATAACCTTACTGTCATCTACATCTACTTTTCCGACTAGCAAATAACAATAAGACCAATTTAATAAATGTCTATATATATCATCCTAACTTGATTATTTTATGCAAATCAATAAGAATCTTCCAAATCAAAACAAACAAATAATGATTATAAAAGAAAGCAGTGAAGTAATTCATCCAAAAGAACAATACAGAAGCAAGGCAACCAATCAAAGCATTCACCAACCCTCATTGTTTTTATGTATAAAAATAGTTCAAAAAGATAAACTTTGCCATGTGCATGCTTTACTTAAATTAATAATTACAATAAATAAACATATATATATATATATATTAATAACATGTGGCTTGATTCAAAATTGCTGGTAACTGACTAGACATAATAGAATTTTCTAAATCATAATTATTAAAGAGGAAAAGCAAAGAGAAAGGAGAGGAATATGATGATTCATTGTATGTAAAGGATCATGATTTAATGCAAAATGCATTTCTTAAATACATTATTATTATTATTATTATTATTATTATTATTATTATTATTATTTTATTATTATTGTTATTTTGCCCACATGCTACCCTTTAAGACTTAGTCAAAGATGTTAATAAATTTAACGAATAGTTAAAGCATATATATATCAATAATTAGATTTGAATTCTGATTCACACATTGAATTAAAAAACTAACAATATAAATAATTGTTTTAATTAAGTGAAAGATTTTCTTTTTAAAAAGAAAAAGAAAAACAAAGAGATTAAATTATACAATTTGGTATTTGTAGTTTGGTATCATGTATTTCTAAATTATATGTTGCTTTTTCTGTAACTGTTCAATTTTGGTAAATCTGTAGCGGTCAACTATATCCTTTAAAGGATAAACCCTTTTGGAAGTGGGCGTGGGGTATTGGGGTGCCTCCGAGGGTGAAGCTTATGGTGTGGAAGGCTATTTCTAATTCCATCCCCACTCTGGATAACATTATTAGTTACTAACACCCTCTACCCTCTATTTGTCGAATTTTCAACTCACACTATTTGCCTTTCTTTATTTCCTTCCTTATCTGGTTTTTTCTTTTTTTCTTTTTCTTTTTTTTTTTTTTTTTTTGCCCCGAACGGCTGCTGGTCGGAGTGATGAGAGAGCTTAAGGGTTCTGATCGAGACATTACGACCATCCTTTTTTTGCTAGATAGGATCTCTCTTTGCATGTGGATGACTTTGTTGTCCCCTCGATCAGAAGGGAGATTCCGATGAGTACCTCCAGGATGTGGCTCCTGACTTTTCTGGATTCATTTCTCATTCTTCTTGGATGTGAGAGGGCTCGGTTCAAATGACTCATCAAGATTCTTGAAGCTTATGTTGTGGTTAGAGGTTTGGAAGACTTTATTGATAGCTTTGCTTTTGGTTTCCCTTGCCCGATCATTAATTGTGGAATCTAATTGTGTTGATCTTATTAGTATCATTTCTCTATGAGTTAGGATTTGTCAGAGTCTTGGCCATCCTGGCCCATGTGAGATCTTTTGTTTGGTGTTTGCATTTTGCGAATGGGTTGGCCGATCAACTTAGCCCAGGTTGCTTCGTTGTTTTGTTTCTAGTTCTTCTTCTGAATCTGGTTGGGGTGTCTTTTGTTACCCCATTTTGGTTTTCCTCTGCCTTGACGGCAGGCGTGTGGCCTTGGTTAGTTCTTGAATGAATTGCCTTAAACAAAATAACTGTTCACTTTTTGTCCATAAATAGTTTACCGTGTACATTTTAGTCTTTTTAATTTCTTCAACCTTTAAAATCTTCATTTCAGTACTTGAACATCTATCAAATATTTGTTTGGATTATTTGTACATTGTTTTCTCTATTTAATATCCATTTGCTCATACTTTTATTGTTATTTTCGAGGCACAACTCAAATGGTTGGTTAAGAAACATATATCATCGATCAAAAAATTCAAGATTCGAACCTCCTCACTTCTATATGTTCATTGAACTTGTAAGAAAAAATGGGAATAAGTAATTATTATGCATATCTCTTACCAGCGTGAACAATATTGTGTGGATTTTTTTGTACCCCTATCTCGTCTTTCAATACATTTCTTTGTTCTTTTTGTACTTAATTTTATTTTATGTTATTAAAAATAATTAATTTTGATTAACTAATTTACAGTTTTTACGGTAGAATAGATTCAATTAGGGAAAGTTTTATTTTTTACCCAAAAATTTTTTTATGGGACAAAATTAACACTCTTTTTTGAAAGGTTCTTTTTCTAACCCATTTTTCAACTTTTTAGAATTTTAGTGATGGTTCCCACATGGTGAAATGGCGTGAATACCCAAAAACTATCTTCTTCAACATTCAAACCACATCTTCCCTCAATCCATCTTCTAGGTTCATTTTTTTCAGTACTCTCTAATTTCTGTCATTTCCTCAAAATGTAGATGTTGTAAAATTGAGGGGCAAAATGACAGAAAAATGGGAGTACGAAAATCGAAAAATTATAATATTAAAATAATATAAAAGTAATTAAAATAACCAAATTAAATAAAATAAACTTTGATAAACTAAAATAAAGAAAGTGGAATTTTATGGAAAATGAAATTTCAAATTTCACCAATCTTTTCCCTTCTTTTCTCTCCAATGTGTGTGTTACAATATGCACCAAAAGCATCTATTTATAGACAATTTGACAAGTAGGTAGTGTCACACCCCCTCCCAGGTTACCCTACCCAACCCGGGAGGAGATGTGAAGACAGCAAACATCACCCCTTTAGTGACATTCACTGCCTAATTGTACCTGAATAACCTGTGAGACTATAACATACATATTCGCTTACAAATCCAGAACCATAAAGACCTATATTATTATAATTAAACTTCCAACATATCCACAACATATTTGTATAGTGACCCGTCTCACATCCCAACTATTATGTAATTTAGTTTACATGCCACCTATACAAGGTTATATACACGTACAACGACTCAAATGTGTTTATTTCCTGATATCTCGAAGCTTAGGTAAGGCGAGCTGGAGTAGGCCAAGCACCGAGAACACCCTCGCTACCTGGGAGGAAAAGAAAACATGGAAAGCGTGCGCTAAAAGCCCCGTGAGTGACTAATTTTGTAAAACCATCTTTTGTTAAAAAAACATGCATGTTACAATCATTATAACACCATATACGTAAACATGATTCAAATAATCATTTCTGTAAAATCAATATTTTCAATAACGTGACCAAATCATATATGTTCATGCCAGAATAGTCGTACACGAATCAGTTCGTTCTCAAAATTTTCCCTTAGTCAGGGCGCAACAAGACTCAACGCACCCGACGTCGAAAACATCCTTAGTTGAGGCGGAGTAAAACTCAAAGCACTCAACGTCATAGCCTCTATGTGCACATAGGAATATCGCAAGTTGCCCAAGTACTTTTTACAAGCCCTTCAGTACTGGGTCCCGGGGAAACTCACATGCCTTCTCATGTCCTTCAGTATTGAGCCTCCTCTAAAACATTTTAGAACCAGTATTTTATGAAAACAGTTCACATGAAAATCTTTCATGACAAATCAGATATTTCACGATATACAACATTTCATAACATGCCTTTCAACATCTTATAGAAAAAAGATAAAACATGCTTTGTAAACAATAACATCAAACATCATGCTTTAAGAAAACAGTTCATCTCAAAGCCATATTTCATAAGAAAACTGAACTAAACATTTTTAATAAATTTCGTTTTCAAAGAAAGAAAAGTGCCACTCACAACTCTTCCTAGGCCTTGAGTGGATGATACGCCTTCTCTATCTCCTCTTGGCCTGAAATAAACATGTTTCCTTATTATTCTTCTTTTCCAATCACTATACATAAACAACAACTAAACATATGCACAATGTCTTTAAAGTTCATCTTGCGGCTAAGTTTCCGTTGATTCATTCTCAAGCTTTAAACACTTGCTATTGTTACAAAGCTGCTCCTTAACCTTTCTGTTATACCTTGATTTCAAGAAGAATTTGTGTGCACCACAGCTCTTTGCAACACAAACATTTCTAGCCTACTTTCCTCCTTAACAAAGCTGACTGCTGCAGCTTTAGTTCATCTTGTTCACCCCTGCTAAAAACACATTTCCAGCCCAAACTAAGATTTCTTCCCTTCTACAAACTTGTAAAGAATTGAGTTTCACAGATTACCTCAAAATTCCAAGGTTTAACTCTCTTTTGTTCTCTAGCTATTCCAAAATCACTTCGTGTTGCTCCAGAATGCAAAACAATTCTGTAACAGTTGCTTTCACCTAAAATTCACATGAACACCTTCTTCTTCCTTCCCTTGTAGTTCGTCTAAAAAATGGGACCGACTTAAGCTCTCGAAAGTGTCTAAAAATGATTAAACATTTAATCCCTTTACCTATATATATACTACCGACTTAACCCTCTTTGGCAGGCTGGCACGCAGGGTTCCCTTTCTTAATTCAACGCAAGGCATTCAATTTTCCTTTTACTTCAACGCAAGGCACCCAAACGCAGCCTACCACCAACGCCTTCAGCAGTTATCCACCCCCAACGCATAGCGTCCTCAACGCCTCCTACCTCCAACACAACACAATCATCCACACTTAACACATGGTGCCCTCATCGCCTCCTACCTTCAACGCATGGGGACCTTAACGCATGGCAACCTTACCAACGCATGGCAACCTTAACAACGCATGGTAAGTCAAGTACGTTTCTTTCATCAGCGCATAGTCTTGACCGACACTTAGCCAAAATTTTTGCTCTTCCACTCACGGCTACTTTTCCTCTACAACGCATAGCCACAATTGCACTTGCCTCCTCTTAACACTTAGTATTATAAGCCAGCGCTTACAATTTACTACCCTCTTTTTAAAGAATTTCGTCCTCGAAATTCAAGTAAACTCACTGAAAGAAAAGGTAAGGATATTTAATCTTCATTTGCTCTTCACTTTCCCATGCCGCCTCTTCTACTTGATGATTCCTCAACAACACTTTAATAAGCGGTATCGTTTTTGTTCTCAACACTTGTTCCTTCCGATCAAGAATTTTCACAGGTTCCTCTGCATAAGATAAATCTTCATTTACCTGTACCGGTTGAGCCTCCAAAACATGTGTAGGGTTTGGAACATACTTCCTCAGTAGAGAAACATGAAATACGTCATGTATTTTGGACAACTCCATAGGCAATGCTAATCTATAAGCTAAAGATCCTATGCGTTTCAAAATTTCATAAGGTCCAATGTATCTCGGACTCAGTTTTCCCTTCTTTCCAAATCTCAAAATTCCTTTCCAGGGAGATAACTTCAAGAAGACTTTATCACCAACTTCAAATTCTAAATCTCGACGCCTTTTATCAGCGTAGCTTTTCTATCGATCTTGAGCAGTCTTCAGCTTTTCTCTTATAAACTAAACATTTTCCGATGTAGTTTGTACTAGCTCCGGTCCCATCAACTTTTGTTCCCCCACTTCACCCCAACATACAGGAGTTCTACATCGTCTGCCATATAGTGCTTCATAAGGTGCCATTCCAATACTAGAATGGTAACTATTATTATACTCCATCAAAGACAAATGAGTACCCAGCTTCCTTTAAATTGCAGCACACAAGCACGCAACATATCCTCTAGAGTCTGAATCGTTCTTTCTGATTGTCCATCAGTTTGAGGATGAAAAGCTATACTAACTTAAGCTTGGTTCCCAATGCTTGTTGTAGACTTGGCCAAAACTTAGATGTGAACCTCGGATCCCTATCTGAAACAATAGACATAGGAGCTCCATATTGGCTTACTATTTTGTCAACATACAACTTGACCAACTTGTCTAGGGTGAAAGTCACTTTTACTGGCAGGAAACGTGCAGTCTTAGTAAATCTGTCAACTATCACCCATATTCTGTCGTGACCACTTGGAGTTTTAGGAAGATCAAATAAGAAATCCATAGTGATATGTTCCCACTTCCACTCAGGTATGGGAAGTGGTTTCAAAAGTCCACTAGGTCTTTGTCTCTCTGGCTTAACTTGCTGACAAATCAAACATCTAGCTACACATTCTACAATTTCTCGTTTCATTCCTGGCCACTAGTAATATTCTCTCAAAGTTCTGTACATCTTTGTACTTCCTGGATGCATCGCATATGCAGAACTATGAGTTCTTCCAGAATAGCATTTTTCAATGCCAGATCGTTAGGAACACACAACCTTCCCTGTTTCAACAAAGCTCCATCACTTCTTATATCAAAATCTATTCCCTGTTTAAGATTCACCTCCTCTGCCATCTTTTTGAGTGTGGGGTCTTCCATTTGTCTTTTAACAATCTCATCCCTCAAAGTAGGTCTCACCTGGAAATGTGAGAACAAACCTCCCGACTTGTCCACTGATAACAAAGCATTTGAACTTTTTAGTTCCTTTACTAACTTCGTACCAATAGCATTAAGTTAAGTCTTAGCTTTACTTGATTTCCTACTTAACGCATCAGTCACAACGTTAGCCTTTCCAGGATGATACTCTATCATACAATCATAATCCTTGATTAACTCTACCCATCTTCTCTGTCTTAAATTCAACTCCTTTTGATCAAAGATATATTTCAAGCTTTTATGATCAGTCAGGATATGACATTTCTCTCTGTATAAGTAATGTCTCCAAATCTTCAAAGCCAACACAACAGTTGCTAATTCCAAGTCATGTGTAGGGTAGTTGCATTCGTGCTTCTTTAACTATCGGGATGCGTAAGCAACAACCTTTCCACCCTGTGTAAGCACACAACCCAAGCCTTGTTGTGATGCATCGCAATAAATCTCAAATTCCGTACCAGGAGTAGGCAATGTCAATATTGGTGCTGTCACAAGTCTTTCCTTTAACTCCTGAAAACTTCGTTCACATTCATCAGTCCACTCAAATTTAGCATTCTTCTTAATTAAACTCGTTAATGGAAGTGCTATTTTCGAGAAACCTTCCATGGATTGGCGATAATAACCTGCTAAATCCAGAAAACTACGAACTTCCATCACAGTAGTAGGTCGATCCCACTTAACTATCGCCTCAGTCTTCTGTGGATCCACGCTTACTCCTTCAGATGACACCACGTGTCCCAGAAATACAACACAATTAAGCCAAAATTTACACTTACTGAACTTAACGTATAACCTCTCATCACGCAACATCTGTAAGATTATTTTGAGGTGTTTCGCATGCTCCTCTCTACTTCCAGAGTATACCACTATATTATCGATAAATACAATAACAAACTGATCAAGGTATGGGTGGAATACTCGATTCATGAGATCCATGAATACAGCTGGAGCTAATTATAATGGTGAGTATTTATGATAAGCTACTGGTCTAATGCGTGCAAGTGACGTAACATGCAAAATAGCATGTCCCCATACAGATGTAGGAAGCTTAGCTCTATAAGTAAGGTCTAGCAATTAATTGCAAACGTTTTATAAATGATTCTGCTAAACCATTTTGAGTATGAACATGAATTACAAGATGTTCAACATTTATCCCAATTGACATACAATAATTATTGAAATTTTGGGATGTAAATTCACCAGCACTAACAAGACGAATGATCTTAATTGTATAATCAGGAAATTGTGCTCTTAACTTAATTATTTGAGCAAGTAATCTTGCAAATGCAAGGTTTCGACTTCATAATAAGCACACGTGTGACCATCTACTGGATGCGTCTATTAATACCATAAAGTATTTAAATGGTTCACTTGGTGGGTTAATAGATCCACATATATCACCATGAATTCGTTCCAAAAATGCAGGTGATTAAGTTATCACTTTTGCTGGTGATGGTCTAATTATTAATTTGCCTTGAGAGCAAGCATTACATAATAATTCACTAGATTGAAGAATCTTTTGGTTCTTTAATGGGTGTTTATTTGAATTTTCAATGATTCTTTTCATCATTATAGATCCTGGATGACCCAACCGGTCATGGCAAATTATAAATATATATGGATTCATGACTTGAGGTTCATTGTTGCATATGTTTCAATGACTCGTGTATGAGTATAATATAATCCAGAAGATAAAGCAAGCAACTTTTCCAATAAGTTTTTCATGTGAGACAGGAGATCTGATATAAAGATATTCTATCTCATTTCAATTTGATAACCATGGCAACGTGTAAGCACTGGCTTATAATACTAAGTGTTGGGAGAAGGCAAGTGTGATGGTGACTATGCGTTGCTAGAGGAAAAGTAGCCAAGGGTGGAAGAGCTAAGCATTGGTCAAGACTATGCGTCGATGAAAGTAGAGAAGAGTATTTTCTTGGCCATGCGTTGAAGGTGAAACCATGAAGAGTTATGAGCTGAAGCAATCACTTGCGTTGGAAGAGAAGTTGATCATTGGCGGGGAAGAAATGTTTTGATCTACCATGCGTTGGTAAGGTTGGCATGCGTTAAAGTTCTCATGGGTTGAAGACGGGTTTAGTTGATTGAGTTGTATGCGTTGAAGTTAGGAGGCGTTGAGAGCACCATGCGTTGAGGGTGGCTATCTGCTGAGGGTGTTGATAGTAGGCTGCGTTGAATGCCTTACCTTGAATTGAGAAAGGAAACCCCGCGCGCCAGACTACATAAGAGAGTTAAGTCGGCAATATATATAGGTGAATAAATTGAATATTTTATCATTTTTAGACATTTTCAAGAGCTTAAGTCAGTTCCATTTTTCAGAAGAACTACAAAGGAAGGTAGAAGAAGATATTCTTGTGGATTTTAGATAGAAGCCTACTCGTTTTGGTATTGAAATCTAAGTTGGAACAGAACGTTAATTGTGGACACACAGACTGGACAGTATCGGATGTTTGGAGTGAAACGAATCTAAGAGATCGAGTCTAAGGCTGAAATTTTAAGGTTAGTAAGTTAACTCAATTTTGAACAACTTTTATGAAGGATGTTTGAGTTGAAATGGAATAGAAACATGTAAACCTTTAGCTGGAAGTTACTGATAAGGAATTTCTGTGCAATCTGTAGTAGTGCGGAGAAATCTTGCAATCTCTGACGAACAAGGACGAGTTAAGCCACGAAAATTTGAAGTAAGCTAGAAAACATATTTCTCTACAAGTTTATAAGGAAAGAAGTTCTAAATGTGGCTGGAAACATGACTTTTAATTGACAGAAGTGAGAACAAAAGGAAAGGAGGAAACTCTATTGTTGGGTGTCGCTAGGAAGCTAATATCGCGGAGAATTGGGGAGTGAGTAGCGAGACAAATCTCGCTGGAGGAACAAAGGAGCTTTTTGTCTCATAAATCTCGCTGACTCTTGCTAGGTATTGCTTGTCAGGTAATCTTGCTAGTCTCGTTTATCCTAGTGTCGCTAGTATCGTTGTCCTGTTGGGTAGTTCCGCTAATAATCTCGCTGGGAAAGTGGGATTCTCGTTGGTAATCTTGCTTATTAGGTTTGTTTTGGAAAAAAAGGGGAGGCTCGGTGATGAATCATGATTTGAGTTTAATTATGCAAACCAAATGATCAAGTAAAAAAGAAGCGTAATATAAGGAAAAATGTTTATTTCAGGCCAAGAGGAGATAGGGAAGGCGTATAATCCACTCAAGGCTCAAAAAAAGTTGCGAGTGACACTTTTTCTTGTTTCAACGATTTCGTTGTACATGTTAGTTTGGTTTTCTAATTTATTTATGATTTTGTGATCAATCAATTTACAAAGCATAGTATATGTTTTGTTAAACGGTAGTAAAAAGTATGTTTATGAAATGTTATTGATTTAGGAATTGCCCTGTTTTCTCATGAAAGAATTGTATATGAACTGTTTGTATAAAAGTATTGCTTTCCTTAAAGGAAAATGTTTTAGAGGAGACTCAGTGCTGATGGACAGGGAGAAGGCACGTGAGTTTTCCCGGGACCCAATACTGAAGGACATGGAGAAGGTATTTGGGCAACCCGCCACGTTCCTATGTGCACATAGAGGTTATATGCTAGTGCGTTGAGTTCTGCTCCGCATCGAGCCTTATTTGTTTTCAACGTTGAGGTGTTGAGTTTTGCTCAGCCTCAACTAAGGAGAAGTATTGTAACCGTACTGTTTTATTTACAAAATTGCTGAAAAACCATGTATGATTTGATAAGGGCATTTAAACGTGATTTAATCAATGAAAATGAGATAATTCTATATTTTACTCATGCTGTCAGAATTTGTTTAAATCCTGATGATTTTCGATCTAAAATTAGTTTGTTTAAAAATTAGTCACTCACTAGGCTATTAGCTTATGTTTTCAAGTTTTCTTTCCCCTCTAGGTAGCAAGGACGTTCCTGGTGCTTTGCCTACTCCAATCGCCCTGCTTAAGCTTCGAGTTTCCAGAAAATCTGTCCTGTTTTAAAGAGTTGTATGTATGTAAAACCTTTTATAGGTGGCATGTAGACCTAGTTGTACATTTACGGGGAGTTGAAATATGGTTTGTATAAGGGCTTTATGGATGAGTTGTAAATTTGAATTATTGATATGTATATAAATTCCTATATGTTATGGTTTTGGATGTATGAAGGAGCAATATGTATGTTGTGAACTCACAGGATCAGTTTGGAGAAATGGATGGTATGCGTCACAAGAGGGGTGATGTATGCTGTCCTCACATCTCCTTTCAGGTTATGTAGGCAATCTGGGAGGGGGTGTGACACAACGTATATCTTTAAAACTTAATAGATTTATCTTTGATTGACTAGAGAACAATGCATTGTTAATTGTAAATTTTGTTCCTCTAGGCAAAATAATATTTGCTTTTCCAAATCCTTCAATCAGGTTTATATAAACTGATATTGTATTGACTTTTGCTTCCAGCATTATCAATTTGGAAAAATATTTTCTATTTGTAAGTATTGTATGTATAGTTGTACAGTCTGCCAAACATATATCTTCATTCCTCATTTTTTAGTCACTCAATATTGAAAATTGTCCTTGATTCTTCATTTAAACAAGATAATTACAATAAGAAAAACAAAACTTGAAATACAAGGTTTAACTTAAAAAAACGTGAAAGATAGATAGATAAAACAATTCTACATATTCTCAAAATCAAAAGAAACACTTGCTATGCCATCATTTGTGCTAATTTTCTCTTTAATAGATTCAAAGAAGTCTGCCACATCCAAATTTGTCATATTGGATTGGTCAAATATATCATTATCCTGGTGTTACACCCTTTTTCTAAGACTTTCGTGAAAGAGTCTATGAAAAGGAAAAATGGGACAAGAGCAGTTGTGCACAAGGGTTGGATTACTTAGGCTGTAAAAGAAACTTGAAGAAAAAGGATTTGATAGAAAGGTTGCGTTGAGTAAATTTTGAATCTTGGAGACAGAGAAATTTTTAAAGTTGAGAATTCTAATGTAGGATAAACGGATTAAGAGAACGCAACCGTGATTTTAGGCTTAGAAGTAAGCGAAGTTGGATGTATACTAAGCAGGTAATACCATGTTGGACGCATGGTAGAGACGAAGGGATAAACACATAGAAGTAAGCATTTGAGACTATAATGCCAAAATTGTGGTAAAGAAATACTGTAAGTTTTTATCCGACATTTGGGGGATGGCAAGTTAAGGATAAAAATGGCTAAGTGTTAACAATGAGTTAATGGGGTTACATAACGCGTTGAGAATATGTTGGAAGCCACAAGGCGCTGGAAGGCACCCTGCGTCGAAAATAGTCATGCGCTGAAGCTATCTTGCGTCCAAGACAGAATGGTCTTGACGCGATGAAGTAAGTGGCGAGAGACTATGTTGTATGCGTTGACAGTTGAAGGCGCTGAGAGCATCATGCGTTAAGCGTGGTTGGTTGCTGAAGGCGCTGAAGGGAACTCGGACATAAGTACCCTGCGTCGAGGAGAAGATCAGCACCAGCCTACAGATGAGTAAGTTAACATTATCATCTCGGTACTTGTGAGGGATAAGTCGGCAGTATTATACATAGGTGAGTTTGATCATTTTCAGACATTTTGGAGAACTTAAGTCGGTTCCATCTTTCAGAGAAACCATAAGAGAAGATAGAAGAAGGTGTTCTTATAGTTTTCGGGCAAAATTCCACTCGTTTTGGTGCCAAAATCGGAACTAAAACCGAAGATTGATATGCAAACGCACAGATTGAGCAGTGGTCGATGTTTAAAGTAGAACGACTCGAGGAAGCCGAGTTTAGGACTGAAATTCTGAGGTTAGTAAGTTAACATAATGTCTAACAAGTCTTATGAAGGATGGTTAAGCTAAAAATGAAGCTAATCATATAAATCTTTAGGCAAAAGCAGCAGCTACAGAACTACTATGTAATCTGGAGCAACACGGAGTAATTTTGGCATAACTGGAGAACGATAAGGAGTTAAACTTTGAAACTTTAAGGTAAGCTGAAGAACCTAATTCTTTACAAATTTGTAGAAGGGAAGAAGTCTTAGTTTAGGCTGGAAATGCATTTTTAGCAGAGACTAAGCAGAGACATCAAAGCTGTAGCAGTCAGCTTTGTTAAGGAAAAATTAAGGCTCCAACATGAGTATAGCAGCAGAAACAAGTTACACACAAAGTATCCTTAAGACTAAGGTACAACAGAAGGATAGGGAACACCTAGTAGTCATAGCTTTAGTGTTGAGACTTGAGAGTAAACCGATGAAAGCTTAACTGCATGATGAACAATTAACATTAGGCATGTGATGAGTTGTTGCTTCCGTTTTAGTGAATGAAAAAAGAAGCATAACAAGAGAAGGTGTCTATTTCAGGTCAAGAGGAGCAAAGGAAAGTATATAACCCGCTTGGCGTCTGAAAGAAGTTGTGAGTGACTTTATGGTTTAGTATAAGTTAACTTGAATGTTAATATCTCCTATATGATTAATGATACCTCTGAATTATGAGATGAGATGTGTTACTATGTATGGAACTAGCATATTTCTTAAACGTGAGATGGAGATTGATAATGTATTAAATAATGTGCTAAATCTCATCAAGCTAGTTGCTACATAATGTTTTAGGAAGCTAAGATATCATGATTATAGTTAATGCGGAGAAACGTATTATGTATGTTTGTGTACTAGAATTATTTGAATGGGACCCAATGCTAAAGGACATGAGAAGGCATATGAGCAGCCCTAGCATCTCTTTTAAGCTCTCACCTAAGGATATAAAGACGGTGATTGAGTACTTTCCCTGGGACCCTACCAAAGGACATGAGAAGGTACACGGGCAACCCGAGAACAGACAGATTTATAAGTAGAATAAAAGAGCATTTGACGCTGTTGTGTTGAGATTACTCCACACAGCTAAGGCTTATTGACATTAGGTGTGTTGAGTTTGCTTCGCCCTAACAAAAGTTCAATAGGAAGATATCTATTTATGTAATGCTAATACCTTTCAATCATGGTTAATTACAAGTTTATGAATGGAATGTGAAGCATGGTTAAACAGGTTATAAAAATGATTGCAGTTATATGTTATTGAGTTATTTCTTAGTTAGTCACTCACTGAGCATTGTAGCTCATAATGTTTTTCTGTTGTTTTCCTTCCAGGTAACAAGCGTGATCGCGGTACTTAGCTTACCCTCCAGATTTGTCTGAGCTAAACTAGAATTTTGTTTTAAGTGAACTTTGTAAACTCCACTCCCATGTAAAAGTTGTTCATACCTGAAAGGCAATTAGGTTGGTTACCTGGTATATATGTAAACCTTATACAAAGTCCTTTAACTCTTACTTTTGATGCCACCTCATTAGGAACATTTGCATAACTATTGTAAAGGTTAACCATTTTGTTGGCTAGTTATGATTTAAAATGTATATATAACGATGTTTAGTAGAATACAGATTAAATAACACTCACTCCTAGATAAAGATATAGATATAAATAATATCTAGGTTGAGGGTGTTACACCTGGTATACCAAAATTTGCTTCCACATTTTTCCTTTTTTCCTTCAGGGAAGCTTGATACAAATCAACTAGGTGTTGTGATGTACGACAAACACGAGATCAGTGCCTATTCACCTCGCATCGGAAGCATTTATGCTCATCATCTTTTGAATTTTTATCTTGTGGAGCATTTCCTTTATGATCATCATTTCAGATAGTTCTTTTGAAATTTGGATGATTAGAATGACCACCACAAAAAAATAATTATTTCTTCCTCATGAAATTAATTTAGAATATTGTTTAAAACCTTTCTCTCGATATTGCTGCTGCAGGAGCATATTCGAGGCATGAAATGTAGAAAATGTCTTCTCCAACATATCTGCATCATTAATTTTCTCTTTGCATAACAACAATTTTGAACTGATTTTAAATAATGCGGGGTTGTAATCACTTACTAATTTAAAATCTTTGAGCCTCAAATGCATCCATTCATAACGAGCTTTAGGAAGAATGACTATTTTCTGATGATCATATCTCTGTTTTAAATTCTTTCACAAGATACATGGATCTTTTATTGTTAAATATTCCATCTTCAATCCCTCGTGGAGATGATGGCGAAGGGAAATCATAGCTTTTGCTTTTTCTTGAATGGATGTTGCATTTTCGTCTTTAATTGTTTCTCCTAGGTTCATGACATCTAGATGTATTTCAGCATCAAACACTCATGACAAATAATTATTTCCATTGATGTCAAAGGCTGCAAATTCTATTTTTGTAAGATTTGCTATAATAACACTATCACAAAGAATTATATTTTTATTAGCAATTTAATATATACTAACATGAAAAACAATGTTTAATTTACTAATTATAATAAAAAGAAAATGACATACCTTTAGAACCTACCTTCAACAGAAAAAAGGCAAGAGCTCGTGCTGATAATGTGTTGTAAAATTGAGGAGCAAAATGACAGAAAATGGGAGCACGAAAATCGAAAAATTATAATATTAAAATAATAAAATAATAAAATAATATAAAAGTAATTAAAATAACCAAATAAACTAAAATAAAGAAAATGGGATTTTATGGAAAATGAAAATTTAAATTTCACCAATCTTTTCTCTCCAATGTGTGTGTTACAATATCCACAAGAAGCCTCTATTTATAGATAATTTGGCAAATAGGTAGGGACATTTTCGGGGCCACTAAAGATGTGTCTTTAGGAGACACATGACCTTTAGCCACTAAGCTTGGCTACAGAATTAACCTTTATTACAAATATAATATTTATAATAGTAGACATTTTTTTTTTTTTTGTTGAAAAATTAATTTTTTTAGAAGAGGACAAAAGCGATATTATGAGGTATTAAGTAATTAAAAACTCTACCATAGTTGTATTGTATGGTGTATGATACAAACACACAAATGTCGTTATAATTTGTTCGCGAAACAATGGATATGGACCTTATAGCGTACACAAAGCGATTTGCCAGCTAATTTTAAATACTTTTCACTTTCTCTATTTCTTAACTTTTTCTCCATTTAAATTCTTTAATTTTACAATTTTGCCCCCATATTTCTTTTCAAATTACAGCCCTTCAGAAGTTTCGAGATGTGAGACTTTAAATATTCCATAAAGGCTTGTTACAAATTTTAATTTCCATTTGTATGCATCTTACCTCATGAATGGTAATATTTGAAAATTTAAAAAATAATCATAAGAATTTGACACATGTATCAAATTATGATCGGACATTTGGGTGTGCATCTCTTTAATCACAAATGAAAAACATTTTTAAAAAAATAAAAAAGTTTATCACATGCCAACTTGTGATTGAACACTTACTAAGCTACACAAAAATAGGTACGACATGCACCCATGTCTTTTTCAAGTGATAATTGTACTAATTTGAGCCTTGTATTTTCGTAAGTATATATCCATTTATACTCTCTTTCGATTTTATTTCAAAAAATATTGTGTAAAACTTGTAATTGTTTTAATTCAACTCCTTCATCGTCGTGATTATTAAGATTGCTTTTAAAAATAGTCAATGCATCAATTCTTACATGTGTAGACTTCTTCAAATATCGGATAACAAAATGAACAATTAAATTAATGCATGGATGATTTTCAAAGATTTCTAATTGTGAGTCCACATTCTATTTATGAAAATTTGGGGTTTAATTAATTGATATAAATATAAATCTTATATGATGTTTATCCAAGCAAAATATAATACTTACAAAAGGTCCTATTTTAGTTTGATACAATTATTAGTGCATGGTTTTAATTAATACAACTCTTTAAGTTTAAGAGTGTCCGATTGATATTTGATTTTTCAAATTACCCTCACTTCATCGAGTAGCTTAGGTTTTGTATTTGTTGGGATGATTTGATACTATTGATTTAGTTTGTAAATAAGATCATGTTCTAGTATTTTGGAGCATCAGATTGATATTATATTTTAAATCAAATTTCTCAATAGGAGTATAATTGAATCGGTATAAATGTATACTCTTAATTAGGAAGAGAACGAAAGTTCAAATCTCCAATTTAACTCATGGCTAAAAAGAAAAAGACAAAAGTTAAAATCAAATCTCAAATTACTAAAAAAAAAAACAGCTTTTAAAAATTTATTATTTTTTTAGAATTTGACAAAGAATTCAACTGTTAGAGATGCAAAGAAATAGAGAGAAAATAGGCTTAATTTTCAAAAACAAAAACTAAAAGCGAAATGGTTACAAAATGAAGTCTAAGTGTATATATAGTATTTTATTCTTAGAAGGGGCATTACAAACAAATTAATTTATGAAAATAACATAAATTTTACATAATTATTATTTCACAATGTTATATAATATAACACAAATATCAATATATACCCCTAAATTTTGGAGCTGTATCAATTAAAACTCTGAAGTAATAATTTTATCAATTTAAATCTTAAACTTTTATAAGTTTATCAATTTATACCCTCTTCTAAATTTTATTCAACAAATATCGTATGAAGCTTATAATTTAAGTTAATAAACTCCTTATTAAAATTTCATGAGCCAATCAATTTAGATATTTCATTAAGATTACCTTTGAAAATCATCAATGGATTAATTCTCGTGTGTAGACTTTTTTAAATGTGGATTTCACAAAATGGATGATCACAACAAATACACGAACAATTTAAAAAAAAAAAGTTTTGCCTAAAAGGGTATACATTGATTCATTTATAAAAGTTTTAAGATTTAATTGATTCAATTATAAGTTTTATATGAAGTTTTCCAAATGGAACATGATAAAAAGTATAAATTGATACAAAAGTTTAGGATATAAATTGATAGAAGGTGATTATTATATTTACTAGCTTTTATATGTATTTTTAGTGTATAATTATACATTTTTCAACTTCCAAATTTCAAATTAGAAAACACATAAAACATAATTGTAATTTCTATTAAAATAGTATTGAGAAATAAATCTACCAAAAACCTCAGTATTCAGTAAATCTCCAAAGTTGAATTTGGTCAATTATGTTTTCATCATCCTTCACAAGAAACAAGCAATTTTGAAAATAAAAACTTTAACATAGATTTTGAAAATATTAACAAAAAAATTGATCATAAAATAATAAATAAATTTATATAAAAAAAAAGAACGGTGTTTACAAACTTAATTTTTAAAAAGCACGTATAAAAAACTCAAATAATTATTATTTAACGAAGCAACAAACATTTATTTATAAAAAACTCAAATAGTTATTCAATGAAGCAACAAACGTTTATTTAAAGACTAAAAAGCATGGATAAAACCCACTTCAGCAACTAAGAGCCATTCAAACCTATCCACACTATATTTTTAAGGAATATTCTCCTCTTTTTTAGTATATTCTAAACTCCCAACATTTAACTATACATATTTAGTATATTTGTGGATCTAAAAGTTTATAATTTGATCTCCCACATAAATGACATATTTAAAGTATCTTTCTCTAATCAACTATAGTAAATATCAACAACAAATTATTGGTGATACAATATGACTGACAATTTAATATTCTTATATATAGTAGATAGAAACTAAATTTTATATTTGTATTATATATTCGAATTTATACAGAAACTACTACATTAAATAATCGGTCCATCTCAAATTTCTAATTGATAATTGTTTGTAGTGTGTGATAAACAATTGTCTTTTAGAAGGAACTTCACAATAAGAATAAGTTTGTTGCTTGCAATATCTTCCCCAAGAATGTCACTTAGCTCGTAAATTTTCCATCAAATGGTCTTCGCAATGTGTCGCATAAACGACAAACACTTCTTTAAAAAATTATTCAAAGAGACTTGGCAACAATTCAATTATCTTTTTATAATATTTGGAAGTGAATTATAGAATTTAGATACCTCTTACTAACCTCACTCATTCATAATTTATAGCACTTTATGATTTCTCTCTCATACATCTAAGAGAGTGTAAAACTACTAAAGATTTTGTGACAACCTCCTAAAACATTTTCTCCATTCCTATTCATCAAGTCTTGCTTGTGATCTTCCTTTTTAGTAAAAAATGTTATCCGGTTTATTGCTTCAATTTTTTTTTCTTTTTTTAACGTGTCATTACCCAGGTAATCTTCAAACTTCTCAACAAACAACCATCAATCTATTAGAAAAGACAACCAAGGTCCTACATTGACTAGAAAAATGAAAGATTGTAAGGACTTATGCTTAAAAAAAAATTATACGACCATTATGAAGGTATGTGAAGTTTCATTCTCCCTAACAAGTAATATCAAAGTCATACCTTTGATTTAGTTGTCTCGACGTACTTCTATAAAAAAAAATTGATTTGGTTAAAATTGGTATTTAAAAAATAAATATAAATAGACGACTACTCAAGAAGGAGTAATGTGATGATTCGAGGAAATGGTCAAAGTTTTTCAGGATGAAGTTTTTAATTTAAGCTAAAAAGTGGGGTGGGTTTTCAATTTCAAAATTTAAACTGAAATTCAAAAAATTGAATGAAGTGGCAAAGATTGTAATTATGAAAAATATGCGAGGTCAATTTGGTCATAGCGTTGTTTAAAAACCCAAAAGATCCTTGGTCTTTACTCCTCTGTCTTCCCCCTGTCGCTCGGCTTCTCAGCCAAGCAGATATAAAGACCATCTTTCTCTCTCACAATTCTGGATCCCTAAATCTAGGGCTTCTTACTCTGAGGTAAGTCTTCAAATCCACAAAATTCTCGCCTCTCGTTTCGTCTCGGATTAATTTTCCAACTTCTTTCCTTTTCTGTTCATACTCGGTGATTTCCCCTTACTCTTTCAACTCCACTTTTGCTGATTTCGCATTCAATCATCTCCTTAGTTGTCTTTTCCCGATCTCGTTTTTTCTTTCTTCTGGGTCTTGTTTGTTTATCTTTTGAACTCTCACGTTTATAAGCTATGTTGTGTTTGTGGTGAATTCTTAATTCCCATATTTGGAGTTGTGTATTGCATGGATGACGATTTCGTATTTCTTGACTGTGTTCTTTGTTTTCAAGGGAATCTGGAAACGTGTAAACAAATGAGAAATGTTTTGAAATGAGTAGTGGAATGTTCTTTTTATCTACTTGAGGTCCTGATTGACTTTGTTTTGAATTTGTGTGATGGGTTTGAATTGTGAATTGGAGATGGATCTTTTTCTATGGGTTTCTTAGATGATTCTTTTTTATTACTTTCATTTCGTTTGGCTGGATAGAGAGGTTTTGATCTGTGTACCTTCAAAAGTTGTTTCTTGAACTGTTTTCAACTGCATGCTTATCATTGAAATTTCTGCCTTTTGTTGGGGGTGATATTCTGTCTTCTTAATGGTCCTGGAAATGAACTTTGAGAGTTGTTTCCACCATTATGCTAGTTTGTTAAGTAGCGCAATGGGAGTTTTCCACGGCTCACTTGTGTTTTATGTAGTGACGTAGTTTCATTTGGGGTTTCATTTTTCTTGGCAAGGGTTTGTTTGATTAACGGATCAATTTCTTTTGTTTGTTTTTCCCTGTAAAAAGATCTTATTCTGAATCAAATTCATCTTCATCCCCCCACAAAAAAATAAAAATAAAAATAAAAATAAAAATAAAAATAAAAATAAATAAAAATAAAGGAAAATAATTGTAAATAGAAAAAATATCAAACTCTTTACGAATATAGAAAAATTTCATTGTCTATCATCGCTAAAGTGCAATAGACTTATATCGCTAGAGTGATAGAAGTCAATCGCTGGAGTGATAGAAGTCTATTGTTCTCTATCGCGGTTTATTGTTAATAGACAATGAAATTTTTCTATATTTGTAAATAGTTTGACTCATTTTGCTATATTTGAAAACAATCTTAAAATAAAATAAAATAAAAATAAAAATAAAAATAGTGGTTCTACACCTCAGTACTACTGCCGCTAGGTTGTTATAATCATTGTTTCAATATAAGTTATTATTTTACTCATCTCTCTCTCTCTGGATGATTAGATTTAACTTTTTTTCTATTTTCCTCATTATTGTGTAAAGGGATCTTTGTTCATTCATCGTGATCACAATCAAGTGCTGCAAGATGGATGGTTCATATAGCTTTTGGCAATTGGGAGATGAGCTGCGAGGTCAGACGAAAGTCTCTGAGGATCATAAATGGTTATGGGCTGCATCTAAACTGGCTGAGCAGACAAGATCAAAGGGGGAGCACCTGAATAACCTTGATTTTTCAAAGAGCTCTCTTGATCCAAGGCCAAGGGAAAAGTTTGGTTTTCAGGAAGATAACAAATTTGAAAGCTTCAACTTTAACATGTTGAGCCTGGATTCAAAAATGACTGACCCTGTTAACAAAAGTTCATTGAGGAATGGAATTTACAACATGAGTGCAGTTTATGGCAAAAACAATACAAATGTTGCTGGAAATCTGCCTGGTGCCAAGTACAGTGGCAATGACTATGTCAACAAAGATCTTACCAATTACAGCAGTGCCAACAATAACATTGGTGAAAATGCTAACTCCATCAATGCCGCTGACAAAAGATTCAAGACATTGCCAGCAACAGAGACGCTGCCCAGAAATGAAGTGCTCGGTGGATACATCTTTGTCTGTAACAATGATACCATGCAGGAAGACTTAAAGAGACAACTTTTTGGTAATTGTCCTTTTCCCCTGTTTATTTTTTCTGACCTTGGAGACGTCATGTGGGAGTAACTGTATGTTTATTATGCTGCATATCTCATATTTGCATTTTGTTTACTGTGTGCTTATCAAGATGAACTGTTGGAATTTTTTAACTAATTTGCATTTTGTTCACTCATTAAATGGATGACTAGAACTTTATGTTCAAACCTGTAATACACTGTGGCTAGGTTATGGGAAATGGTTAGCAGCACAATCTCATATGCTTAATTCTTTGTGTGTTTTGCAGGTTTGCCTCCAAGATATCGGGATTCAGTGCGTGCAATAACTCCGGGCTTGCCTCTGTTTCTCTATAACTACACCACCCATCAGTTGCATGGCATTTTTGAGGTCTGTTATCTTTATATTTGCATACTTTTCCAGTTACTTACATCATGTCAAACATCTTCTCAAGTTTTGGTTTTATATACCATATTTGTGTTTACAATAAGATGTGATAACTGATAAAGAACATACCAGTAGCCATTATGGCATGGAATACATTCATGTCAAAATGGCTCATTTTTGGAAGAATCTCTTTTTTTTTCCCCCCCTTATATTTACAGTTTCATAAATGCAGTTAGATAGTAGATGTTATATGTCATTTTTTACTGAAGAATCTTTAATTGTTAATATTTTTGGACATTGAACTCATATAAGGGAAAAGTGAAATCTTGATTGAAGTTCATATTTTTCTTGGAGGTAGTTGTTTGGTAACTGGATTTGAATTCTGCTACTTATTTGGTTCACGATTGGCTACTGCAGGCAGCAAGTTTTGGGGGCTCCAACATTGATCCAACTGCTTGGGAAGACAAGAAATGTAAAGGCGAGTCCAGGTTTCCAGCTCAGGTAGAGTCTCAGCTGCAGTATTCCATTTTCTTGTTCAACTGTTCCTAGGCGGCTTATAATTTGCTAATAGAAGTCTCTTTTTCTCAAAAATTAGGTAAGAATCCGCATTAGAAAACTCTGCAGGGCGTTAGAAGAAGATTCCTTCAGGCCAGTCTTGCACCACTATGATGGTCCAAAATTCCGTCTCGAACTATCGATCCCTGAGGTACTGCAAAATTCCCCCCTCCAATTGTGGATTGAGTTATTATATCTCATCTTCCCCGTTCTTCTCTCCAGTTTTTAAGTTTCTTTCTCCCCTCCCCCTTCACCTCCCCTCGTATGTTTCAAATACTTATTTGTGTACAAGTTTGTTTTCTGGTGGTGCAGACATTGGATCTTCTAGACCTGTGTGAGCAGGCAGGTTCAGCATCATAAGCTAAGCAACAACGACAAGCATATGCATCACCGAGAATGGTGAATGAAGAGGGCTCAATGGTTCCTGTCAGCTAAGGCTAAGACACAGATTTTTCAAAGAGCGCAAGCTTAGGATGAGTCTGATCAAGCAGCCAGTAGTGAGTTTGGCGAGTGAAGGCTTAAGCCAAAATAAGTAAGGGAAAAAAAATTGTATCTTCTTGTATTATTGTATTGTATCATCAGACAAGGTCAGTAGATAATGTAATAGTGAATGATAGAGCCATATATATGGATAAAAAAAATGCAGCCATATTTAAGGCTTGTGTGTTTCTTTTGATTGAAAAGACTATTTTATGAGTTGGTGCAACACAACAGGCAATGTTATCTTCTTTCTAAATTCATATTCAAATCTCAAAAACAAGAATAAATTTTTATAAATTTTAGCCTTGATGGATAACGATTGTTAGAGTTGGTATTGACTTATAAGATTGCCTGGCTTGTGTCTCAAGAGTTGTTTGGCTGGTCTGTAGATTATATTTTTCTTATTAAAAGTTTTTTGGTAATTATTCTGCATTTCCTCGTTTCTGGTGTGCATATAATATTGTCTATTGGGATTTTTGTCTTGTGTGTTGTGTGTTGGTTGTACAAAAACGGTCAATCTTAGAAATTGGGAAGCAAGAAGCATGGTAGAATAGGTGTTTTACTCAATTGTTGAGAAAGGATTCTCAAACTTAGGGGTAACTTAAGTTCATCAAGTGGAGTGGTTTTCATAGTTTTTATTTGAAGCTAAAAAGATAATAGTTCTTGGTGAGAGGGAATATCCTAAGTAATCGTTCACTAATATACTTACATTTAAGAGGAGCCTAAGACTAAGTTTTATTGAGAGTCTCACACTTAAGGGTAATTATACGTCAAGTTGAGATATTTGTGTGTCACTTTAATTGACATGTATTTACGGATCAGTAATTGTTTGACTTACATTAGTAGATTTATCTTTACTGGGCATACTGGCTTCAAACATAGGTGGTATTGCATTGAATTGGGTTGCTAAATCTTCATTTAATACTCTCATTTGTGTTTTATTGATTGTTCTTGCAGTTGCTGTATAATGAGTTTGTACCGTGTGTTAGATGACCTTTATTTAAAAAACAATGTTGTTTTCGATTTCTTCAACTTAGGTTTTACTTCTTTTAAAATATTTTGGTTTTTAGTAATAAATTCTTGAAACGCTACTTTTAAGTTTAAAAGGAAAGAGATTGGTGTAACGTTGTGGGTAAGAAGTTGGAATGTTATTCCTCTGTCAAAGGAAAGAGATCCATTTTCTTTTTAATATTTAATTTCAATAGAGATTATTTGAATTTTACATGGGAGTGGTGGGATTAAGTAAGGTTGATGGGCGATCAACGGTCAAAGGAAAACGAAATGGCGCCAAATGTTCACCATAAGAACGGCCAGTGGCCGTAAATCCAAAACGTAACCCCTCCTTCCCCACCCCCCCAAATTAAAAGAAAGTATCAACAGTCCTCTTTTCGCCCAATACAATGCCCCAATCAAACCACTAATCTCCATTTCCTTCTCTAATCCTTCCTCTCTTACCTTCCATGGCTTCAATTCCTTTTTCTTCTCTCTGCCTCACCAGACTTCCTGTTCCTCCCGGAATCGGATCTCCATCCTCCCACAGATTCAGTTTCACTACCTTCCCAATCGGATTCGGAAACGAATCGCCGGCCACTAAGAGAATTAGGTCTTCCGTTTGCAGAGCTGCCTCCCTCGCCTTTCGCGACCTTGATGCCGACGATTTTCGTCATCCTCTCGATAAGCAGGTTGGAAGTTTTTTTCGTTTCTTTAACTGACTTCATGGCTTCATCTTTTTTGAGATTGATGAAGTTTCTTTTTTGTTGTGGAAGCTAATTTCTTTTCACTTTGCCTCTAACTGCTGTGAGACAGATTAGTTTTGGGTTATTTCATACATTCAGCTAAACAATTGGTTATTATAATTCCTTTCAAACTCTTTTTAATATTCCCTTTTCTTCCTTTCTCTCTCAACTCTCTCGTTCTATTTCTCTCTCTAAATCCCCCCCTCCTTTTGTCATCTTTCTGTAGATCCCTTCTCTATATTGCATCTCTAGCAACGTCAAACGAGTCAAGTGTAGAGGGTAAGGCAAATAAAGTGACTAAGAACTAAAGCAAGAACCAGAGCTAGAACTAGAACGAAGCGAGAAAGCGAGCTAAAACTAGAATACAGCAAGAAAGTGAACTAGAACTAGAATTAGAGCGAGAAAAGAAAAAAATAATCTGGAAAAAGGCTCGATGATGCCAGAAAAGGTTAAAAAACCTTGTTTTGACAAAAACCAGTCAAATTTCATCTTTCAAAAATTTTAAAGTCATCCGTACAAAAAACCAATTAGCTTTTCTTCATATTTGTTGTGTGTCTTCCAAGAATTTATTTGCTTTGTTTGTTCTCTGATAAAAATAATGGAAGTCTATTCTAATTCTCTGAGAAGAAGAGCTGATACTGATTTGAAATTTACTTTTGCTTTTCGAGGCTTGATGCATAAGCTATGAATATAAAATGAGAAGACAGAGACTGACATCGTAGGAATTCAAGCTTGGATCTGTTTCTGTGATACCGTTAATATTGCATTAAACCAAGAAGTTCCGGCTTTTGAATTACAGTGAATTAACCTTTTCAATTCATTCTTTCAGCCCGGAAGAATTCCTCATAACCAATAACAGAGTCATCCGTCTTTCTGGACTTTGATTCAACATTAAATACACATTTTTTTTTAACATGACATAACTTTTTAATGGTTGAATGAAAAGAGAGACTAATGCTCAATAGATACAAAACTCCACAGAGGAAAAAAAGTAAATAAGTAAATGCAGTACAGTTCCAATAATCAAGCATAATCATAAAAGATGCAACAACATAAAATGCATAATTATAACGAGTACAAAAGGTGAACTAATAAGGAAAGAGGAAGAGGAAGGCTGGCCAATTAAGACTGACGTCTTGAGAAGAGTATCCAACAAATATTGTAGTAAGAGAGCACCAAAAAGAAGCGTTGAGATGAGCTGTGGCAAAGATATATGAACTGGAACAACACTTCTCTTAAAAAATTCTTAGGTTTCTTTCTATCCATAGACCTGAAAGCAAAGCTTTTACTGCATTAACCCAAATAAGGTGTCGCTTCACTGAAAGAGGACCCTCAAGTAGTTGAAGCACATTGTTTTTAACATTTGAGTCAAAAACCCATGAAAATCTGAAGGAATTAAGAAGCTTGCTCCAGCATTTGTACGAGAAAGGATAGGTAAAAAAACACATAATTATAGCTTTCCACATTCAAATGACAAAGGAAGCAAACTGAGGGTTGAAGGCATGAAGTAGCTAATTTCTTCTGAAGAACATCCTGTGTGTTGAGACTACTGTTCAAGAGAATCCAGGATAATATGGAAACCCTTAAAGGACAACCTGAATGCCATAAAGCCTTGTAAATCCCTTTTGTCAAAGGAGAAGAGGATCTTAATTTGCAAGAAACGGATTTAACTGTAAATGAGCTTGTTGCTTCCAAATTCCAAATTCTGGAGTCAGTCCCAACACTAACTGAAACCGATGAAAGATCTTCCATGAGAGCGACAAAGTCTGAAATTTCATCATCTTTTAAAAGTCTCCTAGTCATCTGCCAAGCAGAACAATAGCATCCCAAAAATCACTAACAGCCCCATTTGGCAAAGTGGATAGCCGAAAAAGATGAGAGAATTTGTCTTTTAAAACCTCTGAACCGAGCCACAAATGATGCCGAAACAGGATTCTTGTACCAGATTTTAAGGAGAAAGGAGCAAACATATCCACAGATTTCCAAGATTGAGATATATCCAGGGCTTCCAAGGCTTGATGCTTTCCAAGAGTGTGCCAATCAAATACATCAGTACCATGAATACTAGAAATCATTAGTTTCCAAGGAGAGTGAGGTTCCACAAAGTAACGGCAACCTCATTTTGCAAGCAAAGCTGAATTCTGATTTCTGAATGGATAAACCACCAACACCCAAGCCACCATCCTGCTGTGAATTAATAATAGTTTTCCAGCGTACAAGGTGAAAATCTTACCTCCATTTTGTCCTTCCCAAAAGAAGTGATGTAAAATACACTCCAATTCCAAACCAATTCCTGAAGGCATTTGAAAGATAGACAATCAATACACATTATATTCAACTCTCTAGAAAAACTGAAGGATCGTGGAAATGTCTAATAAAAGAATTCATGCACAATTGAAATTAAACTCGATGGTGTACCCTCTGATGTTAGAAGATGGAAGTAACTTATGGCAATATCCTTATTTTTAATTAAAAAATTATTATGTTAATATCATTTTGAGTTGGATACTTCTGCTTAAGTCAAGAATTGTTCTTTCATGCAGAACACAATGATTTTGCGGGCAATTCCAGGGTTGAGCGAGCTGGGGAAGGTTTTATTGGGTAAGATTGAGAACTGAAGAACTTCAAAATGATTATTGGGCATCCAATTGATTTGGACATACCTGTTAGAAATAATTTTCTTGCTTTTACTGAATGTGTAGCTTGAGTATCCATATTTTATTTTGGGGCATGACTGAGTTCTTAGTTGTTACAAGTTGGATTAATCTTGTGAATCTGTTCCAGTTAATGAACTTACAAAAGAGCTTTAAGAACTCTGATCTGCAACTAGCTTGGTGATGTTTTCATCAAGATGATTAAATCATTAAAGACAGGATACTAACCTTTCAACATAAACATATTATATGTATATGGTCATGTTAGCATAAATTATTTTCTTTTTATATCTGTGAGTGTTTGAGCTAACTAGCACGGATCTTGATCTTAATCATACTACATTTTACTACTAAGAAAGCACATAGGACATTAAATTCTAGGTAGTTGTTGACCACCCTGACTTTGAATTCATTTTCTCTAAGTCCTTTACGATTTATATTGTTCTTATTATCCACTAGGCCAACCTATAAGGTTATAGCAACTGAACTTATTTATTTCTTTAAGACAGTATAGATTTCAAATAGTTATTTCCATACCGGTTTGCTGCTCTTTGGCTACATAGTGCTAATGTTTTTTTTTCTGTTTAATGGTACTGTTGTTTCATCATTGCAGGAACCGTGACTGAGCAAGTCATGCTTCTTGAGAACATAGGAACATCAATTCTTGTTTCTGAAAACCAGGTTTTTCAACCCTAAAAATCCATCATCTGATGATAGTACTCTTTCATGGATGATGAGCATTTGTTGTTCCTTATTATGTGAACGTGATGGGGTTGACCATGGGGATTTTACAACTAATATTTGGCAAATGTTTCTTCCCTTTTCAGCTTTCAGAACTTCATCAAGTGATGATTGAGGCTGCCAAAGTACTGAATGTTGAGGCTCCAGATCTATATGTCCGTCAAAATCCGGTGCCAAATGCTTATACTTTAGCCATAAGTGGTAAAAAGCCGTTTGTTGTTGTTCATACCGGCCTTGTGGAGCTTCTTACAAGAAAAGAATTGCAGGTCGGCAGTTATATTACGCTGTATCTCGTTTATAGCATCCATGCTAACTGGAATCATGCATATCTGATCTAGTCTTAGCCTCTTAGGTTGCTGAATCAATTTGTATCTTCAACTTTTGTAGTACCGAAAAGAAAGAAAAAAAAAAGAAAAAAAGAAAAAAAAAAGCTTAGCACATACATCATCGTTCACATACATGGCCAAACCATAACGTGGAACTCGAGTATATTGTTATTTATTATTTCATTTTTGCATGTTTGTTGTCCATCCTTTTGTTTCGTATTGATGCTATCTGTCGCATACCTTAATTTTCTATCACTTGAAATATTCAGGCTGTTTTGGCTCATGAATTGGGTCATCTAAAATGTGATCATGGTGTGTGGCTTACATTTGCGAATATTCTTACCCTGGGAGCTTACACTGTACCTGGTAAGCATTTAAATCACGGTCTGATTAGTTATTAGTAGAATACAATTATTGGGGCTATTTATTAATTGGTCCTTTTGGAGAATGACAGAGCAGTAACTATTAAGTATTAATGCAATTATGCAGCACTCTAATTCTTGAAGACAAAGTTATTGAGGGCATTGTTCCATGTGCACACAAAAAATTTAGCACGAAAGTAAATAACTTTTGCTCCCTGTCAATGTCCCCACAAACACTATGATGTGAACTTGAACAAAAAAAAA
>QLSR01000222.1:4580832-4614167 GCA_031780015.1 Citrullus colocynthis | reverse complement strand
GGGGGGGGGGGGGGGGGGGGGGGGGAGGGATTGGGCATAATGTATGTGAGGAAAATGTGAATGAAGAGGAAAACAACAATGAAGACGATTCAAACTATGAATGGGAATTACCTAAGAAATTAGAGGATGATAATCCGGATCAATTGACTAAAGAGGATGATAGAGACAATAATGAAGATGGTAACTGTGATACCCGTCAATATGAGGCTATCGAAACGATCTTTGGAAGTGCTTCAAATGAACATCGAAGTGCATGTAGTGATATGCTGATGATTGCGTCAAATCAAATGTTCGAGAAAGAGGACATTGATATTGGGCTAGGACAGATATACCTATCAAAGGAAGAACTTGCATTCGCATTGTCTCTTTTTGCTATACTCTTGAATTTTGAACATAGAGTTGACAATCAACCAAGTCAATACTTGTAGTGAAGTGTAAACACGATGCTTGTCATTGGAGGATCAGGCTCGAAAGCTTAAGGATTCTACCTTGTTTAAAATAACAAAGTATCAAAATGTCCATACATGTTCTCAACAACTAATGGACCACAACCACTGTCAAGCTAGAAGCAAAATAGTGGGTTATTTAATTAAGACAAAGTTCACGAATGTTCAACCTATAGGCCAAAAGACATCATGCAGAACATACAGGAAGATTATGGTGTTAATATTAGTTATGGAAAAGCATGGTGGTCTAGAGAAGAGGCGCTAATCATGGTCCGAGGTAGGCCTGAGGAGTCCTTTGGCCAGTTGCATGTCCATGGGGAAGCTTTGAAAATTACGAACCCTAGGACTATCTACGAACTGAAGCTTGGCGATGATAGGTACTTCAAATACGTCTTTATAGGTCTAGGTTCGTCAATTTGAGGTTCTTTGAACTACATTAGGCGTGTGCTTGTTGTCAATGGGACACACTTACAAGGTAAATTCAAGGGTGTCATGTTGAGTGCGAATTCTGTTGACGACAATGGTCGAATATATCCAATTGCGTTTGCCATTGTTGACGGTGAGACGGATGATGCGTGGACATGGTTTTTTGAACGGGTTAAGCAGGCTGTTGGAGTTATAACAAAACTTGTCATTATATCAGATCATAACCCGAGCATTGGAAAGGCAATTCGTAAGGTATTTCCTTTTGCTTTCCACTGTTTCTACATCCATCACATAAGTCTAAATCTAATGAAACATTTCAAGAAACAAGCTGCCATCCCTGAGTTTTTCCTAGATGTAAAGGCATCTCGTGAGACTACTTTTCAAGTACACTGGGCTAAACTTAGGTGTTCAGGGGAGTATCCCAATACTTAGAGGAAGTTGGCTTTGAACGATGGGCCAAGATATTTCAGTGTGGGCGACGGTTTGATCAGATGACAACCAATGCAGCTGAGAGTTTGAATTTTATTTTGAAGGATGTTAGAACCCTACCAATTACTAAATTCCTTAATCACACAAGAGGTTTGTTGTAAAATTGGTTTCATCAGCGAAGAACGTTTGCTTCGAGTCGTCAAACTATGCTTTCAAATTACACAGAGGCGCTAATGGCAGCGATGAATTTAGGTCTAGAAGACATTCTATTAAGCCGGTTGATTTTCATATTTTTGAAGTCAATGATAGTCACTGATTGCACCACTTTGAGTGTTAACCGCAAGTGTACGGGTCAAGTTATAATATAAGACGGTAAAGTCCGAATATTGTTCCATTGAGGATCCAATTGTGAAGGTTTATGTTACTTAGCTATTATAAAATCGAATCAATTTTATTTAAGGATAAGAATTTAATTTGTGAATTATGGAAAATACAAACTAAATAAGGAAAGTAATAAAGTGAGAAACACAAAAGTCAAGAAGAGTTCTAGGGTAATGAATCATTGTTTATTTCATCATGCAATATTATAAAATTCATGGATTTTATTGTAATTCATATGCCTAAGTCTAGAAACTTAATTCCAAGTTATTTTTTCTAAAAAACAACTCTTTCTCATGCAACTCGATTGATTACTAATCTCTTGAAACCAATACAGATTACATGGCATCAAGAATAGTCTTTAGCAACTTTTATTGTCAACCTAACTAATCTCGTGATAGATTAACAACAATTCATTGTTATAGAGCAAGTTAAACATACAATCTCTCAATCATACATCTAACCTAACATGTGAAGGTGGCCAATCCTCAAGAATTAAACACAATAACAATGAAAAGCATAATCATTCCAACAAAACCATGACAGTCTACAATATCAACATGAATTCATAAACAATTCATCAAAACCCTAAAACTAAAGAGTTTAGCCACTCATAGCTTGAAGCAACATGTTCAAACAATATAAACAGAGAAAGAGTGTAAAGAAATGGAAACTCTACTGAAAGGGGCTTTTGATTGAGGTAGCACTGTCACAATCTCCTTATCTCTCAAGTTGGAACTCGAACGACACCATGACTCTCTTGAACTCTTTTCCTCTTCCTTGCAACTAACTCTCTCTTTGAACTCTTTTATGAACTCTCACTCAATTCTCTCATTCTTGTGACTTTTTTGGTCTATAATTTCGTGCTTTAGTTCATGATTAGGGCTGCTGGAAACCCCCAAATTTATAGAGTTGGCCGCCCAAGAAAACTTTTCAAAAATACAACTTTTGCAAAAAAAGAAACTGGCGCTACGGCGCTGCCAAATTAAGAAAGAGAGCGTTGCGGCCCTGCGGCTGTGATGCACAGACCTGCTCTTGGGTTTTAGCGTCGCAACGCTATCCCAATTTTGGCGAACTTGAGATTTCTTCTCTTTTTCACCATATTTTCTTCTAATTTTCCTCATTTTAACCTGAAAACCACTAGCAAACAAGTGAAATCTAATATAAACTCCCTTAATTTGAGAGAATAGAAAGCACTCTTCAAGTGCTTATCAGTCACCTCGGTGGAGTAGTTGACTTGAACTCCAGGACATTTACATGCAAGGATTTCGATTACTATGAGATTCCATGCTCCAATGCCATCGCAACATCCTATTATGGGAACATTGACTCATACTCTCTTTGCTCCCTCGCATACAACATACAAGTTGTTTATGGATCATACGCAAAACCCATTTTCCCTGTGGGCCCTATGTCAGAGTGGAGACTGCCAACGATTATGAAGGCATACATATCTTGCCACCGATGCGTGTTGCTCGGGTTGACCGTCACCAGGAGATTAGGATACCGTCTGCAGGAGAAGTTATTTAGATCCACAAGTGTCCTAGGTGTGCTATGTGTGGTCACAATCGCCAAACTTGCTGACAACCATTAACAACAACATAAATATATTACAAAGGATATATGAAAACTTTTTCTGGACACGTTTTCCCTTTATGTTTTTTATTTGTGTTTTCGATTAATTTTCATGTTAACATCCAATCATGTTTTAATTCAATTAGAGAATCCATGTATTTATTTATAATACTACTATTTTAGCCATAAACTTTTGTTAACATTAGATTTTTTTTATTAAGTATTTCATTTGTATTAGAGGAAACATAATGAAAAAAAAAAAAAACTTTAATATGAGTTGTTGTAATGCATTAACCATGATAAAACACTGGTACTAGTAAATAGCTGTTTGTTTAGAAAACTAACATCTAAAGAAATTCATATTCTCTTGTGTCAACTTAGGCATATTAGACCTGGTTACAACATAGTCGAAAAATTTAGCACAAAATGTATTGCAATCCCCATCAGTTGATTGTTGTGGCGCATCAAGGATTTGTTCCACTTCCTAAGGCGTTAATGGCAGGTGCTTGTGCATCTGTGTGACCCTTGCTTTGTCAAGTAATGCAGGTACAAGCGTCCATATAACCTTCAAGTGGCCTTCCAGTTCTAAACGGGTACACATTATCTTGTATGAATCCCAAAAAAACTAACCTTCTGCGAACTAAGTCTATCTTCACCAGAATCCAATGTATGTCGAGTATGTTATACGACATGTATATACCATCAACGGTTGCCCATGGAATCATGTAGTTAGTCCAATCGTCATTTATGTATTTCAGGACCGTGCTTGCTTTCTCCCAGTTGTTTCCAGTCATATGTTATGACTCGCTCTAGTCGTTTCCACTCAACATACAACTTGTTTGGTTGACAGAAGAAGTTTTGTTGAAAAAGATACTTGGTATACTTTTATGTGATTGTATAAAAAAAAAGTACAGTTAAACAACAATAACAACTTACAGTAACGATGCTATTAGCTATTGTGAAACTATGTGTGACGACAGTTGAAGACTTATCACTCATTATCTTGTTTCGTAGGAATACGAACAAAAGTGGATTGAAGTAAAATGATTTACAAAAAAACCTAAACCATTACGAAGACTGAGATGGTGTGAAGGTAGGATTCATTACCTTGTCGTCCATGAACGCATGCGAACAAAACAGGTTTATCCACCAGTCTTTCCCTTTCATGGACAGGACACACATCCACAGTGAGTTGGTGGAGGTCAACTTTAGATTATTGATCCAATCCTGCATGTACTTCTTGAACCTTTTCGGGATGTGTACCATCGAGTCATATCTTTTTGGTTTGCTCTTATACTTCTTTGACTTTCTCTCATCGTGTAAGCACTCGATAGTGTCCACGGAACTCGTCATTGTCATTTAATTGATTTGTGCTCTACTCGCGACACAACTGGAACTGGGGGATCCTCCAATTCCATCGGTTCCTCTTTCATGGCCAATCGATTGGCTTCCCATTGTTCCTCCATTCCTTTCACTGCCACTCTGCTAACCTCGTAAATTTTCTGCAGCATAGGACTTATTGTAGAAGTACCCTCCGTGTCAGGATTTTATTAGTAAGTAATGGTCTAAGGAATAGATATGAGTGAGATGGTATGAAGTAAGATGGGTTTAAGATTTTGTTACCGTCAACCCATCCATTTTGTCTTTGCCACTACCACAGGCGTGTGGAGTATCATCTTGTTCCATCATACTGACATCTTGTGACTCTAACAAAATGACCTACGCATTGACATCGATATCTTATGACTTCAGAGTAGGATTTATCGTTGAGGTACTCGATATGACAAGATTCTATTGTTAAGAAACATGGTAAGTCATTATTATAAGGGTAATAAATTCTAGTAAGTTGGGTTGAAGTGTCACTTATAGTCATCTCGTCCAATTTCTCCTTGTTGCTACCACTGCCATGTGGAATATCGTTATGTTCCATGACATTGAAGACTTGTAATTCCGAAGATATGATATCTTCTTGTCCAGGTACTTGTGATTGAGGACTACGAACTGTTTCAACCTTAAGATCGCCTTCGTTATTATTGTCTCTGGCAACCCGATATGGGCCACCAACGTTGTCTGAAACAGGTTTGGCAACCTATTTTCCCTGCATGTGTAATGAACGAAGTGTAAGTTGACCAAAAAAAAAAAAAAAAATACAACACATACGAACACATGCATTCATGCCTTCACTAGTTGCCTGAGATATCCCATCATAACACTGATGTCTCACTTCACATCGATGACTTGAGACTTCAACCAATCTAAATCAGACCGCACATCGACCTCGAGTGGATCCAGACGAACCTTTAGTTGTCTTAACTCATCTATATTTTCTGGAGCCGGCACAACATTAGGTTGCAATCGGTCTTTCAGTTGTAGTCTGTTGACAATATTAGTGTTTTGCATACTAAAAGGTACCATGCGGTTAACCATGTCATCCCGTACAAAATTAGATCCAGTATCCCCACCATCTTCAATAACAATGTCAGTATTGCAGGAGACTGGTTTCAATGTGATCAACGAGTTCCTCATCATGATGGTCAATTGGAGCATCAAGACGATCTGGATCATCGCGTGATCCCCGCCATCTTCATGATCATGGTTAGGTGACAATTGGGCCTCCTACGCCTCCATCCTGAACAATTGGCCTCGTTCTCCAACGAGTACTCCGACGTTAACTAGATGTGGTGAGAGGACACATGCCTTAGGTGCATTGATCGTGCAGTACATGTGTGCCATCTCCTCATTTGTAAGTACCAGTCAGACTGTAACTATGGGAAGTACCTGAAAGAGCCATATAGAGGACAACACCAAATCTATAAGTAATCATATCAAAAATAATTTCAAATAATATATAAAATAATTTTAATTGGATTACTTGTTGTCACTTAAATATATTCTTGCGCAACGTGTGTATGTTGAGGATGACGTGCATTCCCATCGAGACAAACGTGGAATCACTGTCTCATTGATACAAGTAGCAACATAGATATTAAGCGACGAAATTGTCTCATACGCCCACACCTACGAAAAGAAACAAAGAAAACATCATAAAGACGAATTAAAGATTATAGATAAGGAAAAGCAAGTCACAAAAAAAAAAAAAAAAAAGTTAAACTAACTGGTAAGGCAAATGGGAACCCATATAGGTTGTATCTAGCTATTATTCCAGGTTTTGCTCGACCAACAACACACGTAGACACTATTCTAGTCATAGTGGTTGTGTTATTGAAAATGACACCGCTCTAGTCATAGTTGCAAAAGACTTCCCAATCCTCCACAATCCCAAGAAGGGTATAGTCAAACACTAACTTCTTCTCTCTATGAAATAAGCAAGTGCTACCTTCACTACATCCTCATCACTCCTAAAGTTTAATACTAGAAATTGGGTCTCAACTTTAGTCTGCTTTAATCTAGGATGATCGTTGAAGTATAGGGTTCTAAGCCTAGTAGATAGCCTGTGTATGCACAATTCTAATCCGTACTTGGAATCTTCTGATGAGGTCAAACTCCTCTTTACCAAACGACACTACTTCTCCGAACAAATTAAACGAAATGACATTCGATCTATCATCAACCACCTCCCTTAGAAGTAAGTGATGTATCAACTGTCCGTTGAGGGAGATGTTACTATCTAGGATGGGTCAAAATATGGTTTGCCTAAACATATCTAATTGGACCCTAGTTAACTTCCTAAGAATGACAACACAAGTCTTAGCCAGATGATTACAAGAAGTTAATTATGCATTAAAATATTCTTTCGGCATGATCCTCGGCTCCATAATGAATACTTGTACATGCCACAGTATAAACATGGTCTAGTGTTTAGTCTACTCTAACATATCCAGACTTTATGAGAAAAAGGACAAAAAACCAAAACTTAAGGTATTGTTGATAAACCTCTGCAAGTTTAGGCTCTCTGTCTTCTTTCTCATAAAGTTTGACTTGTCTGACTTTACGAGAAAAAGGACAGAGCCTCTAATCTTCTAGGAATTTGTTGGAAATACCTTAAGTTATGGCTCTATACTCTTTCTTGTAAATTCAAAACTTTACGAGAACCCAATACTTTACAAGAAAAAGGACAGAAAACCAGAACTTAAGATATTGTTGATAAACCTCTAGAAGTTTAGGCTCTTTGTCTTCTTTCTCATAAAGTTTGTATTGTCTGAATTTACTAGAAGAATGACAGAGCCTCTAATCTTCCAGGAATTTATTGGAAATACCTTAAATTATGACTATGTACTCTTTCTCGTAAATTCAAAACTTTACGAGAACCCAATTGTAAGCACCTAATTGGTAAGCACGTTCAAAAGCTTTAGCGAATTAGTATTAATAATTTCATATTGTAAAAAAAAAAAAAAAAGGAAGAGGAAAACTAAAAAAGGGAAGAAGACAAAAAAGAAAAAGGAATTAGAAAAAAAAAAGAAGAAAACAGAAGAAAAAGAAAAAGAAAAAGAGATGATAAGGATGAGAAGTCGGTTTTTTTAACCTTTCATTGGACAGAAAATCTTGCCGACTTCATTCTACTCATTTTCAAACGAAATTCTATGCTATTTTTCAGCTGCACGTCGTGGAGAGGTTGAAGAAGAGTTCTAGGGCAATTTCGTGCAAGGTTTTGGAAGATTTCATGGTAAAACTGAAGCTGAAACAGAAGCTTCATCTGCTGTCGCACAACTCGAACCAGGTCTGGTGTTTGGTGAATATTGAGCTGAAGAGATTGAATTTTGGGCGGAAATTTTAAGGTTAGTAAGTTAACTCAATTTTGAACAACTTTTATGAAGGAAGCTTGAGTTGAAATGGATTAAAAATATGTAAACTTTTAGCTGGAAGTTACTGATATGAAATTTCTCAATCTGGAGCAGCACGAAGAAAACTTGCAATATCTGACGAACCAGGACGAGTTAAGCCACGAAATTTTGAGGCAAGCTAGAAAACATGTTTCTCTACAAGTTTGTATAAGAAAATAAGTTCTAAATCTAGCTGGAAATATGACTTTGAATTGATAGAAGTGAGAACAAACAGGAAAGGAGGAAACTCTGCTGTCGAGTGTCGTTTGGAAGTAGGTAACGCTGAGAATTGGAGCGTGAGTAGCGACACTAGTCTCGCTGGTCGTGTAAAGAAGGATTTTCTCTCACAAATCTCGCTCTCTCTCGCTCAATATCGCTCATCAGGTAGTCTCGCTGGTATCACTCATGCTGATGTTGCTAGTGCCGTGACCTATTGTGTAATTTCGTTAGTAAACTTGCTAGTAAGGTGAAATCTCGTTGGTAATCTCGCTAGTGACATAGAATCTCGCTTATTATGTGTATTTTAGGAAAGAAAGGGAGTCTCAGTGGTGAATCATGATTAGAGTTTAAGTATGCGCGTTTAATGATCATGTAAAGGAAGTTTAAGGAAAACGTAACGTGAGGAATGTGTATTTACAGGCCAAGAAGAGCTTGGAAAGGCATATAATCCGCTCAGGGCCTAAGGACAAGCTGTGAGTGACACTTTTCTTCCTTTGAAAATGTTTATTTGGTTTTTCTTATGAGTTATGGCTTTGAGATAAACTGTTTTCTTGAAAAGCATGATGTTTGATGATATTGTTCACAAGGCATGTTTTATCCGTTTTCTATAAGATGTTGAATGACATGTTTTGAAATGTTGTTTATTGTGATATATCTGATTTTCATGAAAGATTTTCATGTGAACTATTTACGTATAATGCTGGTTTCTAAAATGTTTTAGAGGAGGCTCAATGCTGAAGGACATGAGAAGGCATGTGAGTTTCTCCGGGACCTAGTACTGAAGGACTCATAGAAGGTACATGGGCAACCTGCCATATTCCTATGTGCACATAGAAGTTGAGTTTTGCTTCGCATTGAGCCTTACTTTTTTTCGACGTCGGGTGCGTTGAGTCTTGCTCCGCCCTGACTAAGGGAAAGTTTTGAGAATGAACTGTTTTTCGTATACGATCATTTTGACATGAACATATGTGATTTGTTTACGTTGTTGAAATTATGATTTTATAGAAATGATTATTTGAATCACGTTTACGTTTATGGTGTTATTATGATTTTAACATGCCTGTTTTCGAACAAAAGATAGTTTTACAAAATTAGTCACTCACGGGGCTTTTAGCTCACTTTTTCCATGTTTTCTTTTCCTCCCAGGTAGCAAGAACGTTCCTGGTGCATTGCCTACTCCAACTCTTCCGGTTTAAGCTTCGAGTTTCCAAAAACAGTTTAATTTCTCGTTGTTGTACGTGTAAATAACTTAACACTGGTGGTATGTAGATTTAGTTGTTTATAAGTGGGTGATGAGAGAGTATGTTATAAAAGTGTACTGTGTACAGGAAGGATTTTTATATTATGATCATGCGTTAATATGTCTGAATTCTATGAATGTATAAGTATGGAATGTTTGTGCAGGAAGTTATGTAAGATGGGGCAATTTGCGTCACAAGAGGGGTGATGTATATTGTCTTCACATCTCCTTCCAGGTTAAGTAGGTAATCAGGGAGGGGGTGTGACAAGTTGGTAATCAGAGCAAAAGAGTCTTGGGAATAGGATCATGCATTGTAGTGTAGGAACATGTAATTTTTAGCCAATAGTAACATTGTGTTCTCATATAGAAAAATATGCCACCTCGAAGCAGGCGAGTGAGGCAATCAGCAACTGGAACTCCTCAAGCTACTGGAGACCGTGGAAATATGTCAGAGGGTGAATCTAGTCATCCTCAAGTTGGGGTCAATGTCGAGGAGCATATATTTACTAGAATTACTGAAAGATTGGCTGCAAGCATTGGATCAGTGGAAGCAGATCCAGAAAAGAAATACAACATAGAAAGATTGAAGGCTTTGGGTGCCACTACTTTTGAAGGCACTGTTGATCCTATAGAAGCGGAGGCATGGTTGAATCTGCTTGAGAAATGCTATCGTGTGATGAGATGTCCCGATGATAGAAAGGTGGAATTGGCAGTGTTTTTGCTCCAAAAAGGGGCAGAAGATTGGTGGAGAATGGTAGAGAGCAGGAAGGAAGAAACATGAGAAATAGGTTGGAATGAGTTTAAGAAGATATTCCAAGAGAAGTATTGTCCGAGATCATTCCAAGATGCAAAACGGAATGAGTTTCTGAGGTTAGTATAGGGATCCATGTCAGTGGCGTAATATGAAAAGAAATATACAGAACTGTCTAAGTATGCCATGACGATTGTTGCAGATGAGATTGACAAGTGCAAGAGATTTGAAGAAGGTTTACGGGAGGAGATACGTACTCCTGTAACTGCTAGTGCGGAGTGGACAGATTTCTCAAAACTCGTAGAAGCAGCCATGCGAGTTGAAAGGAGTTTGATGGAAAGGAGAACGGAATGAGAATCAGCTGGAGGTAGACAAACAATCCACACTTCTGGTACTACTCAGGGGCAGCAGGCAGAAGATTTGTACCAGGTGTATTTAGTGGAGGAAATTTCAAGACCAGATCGAGTGGACAGGGTACTTCCAGGGGAGGTACTGGAGGAAATGCACGGAAGCAAGAATCAAGGAATTCTACTGGTCCAGCTCAAACAGTGGAAGGTTCTCGAAGTGGACAACCTGGAGAGTCCACAGCTAGTTCCGCAAGGAAACCATTATGTCCCAGCTGCGGGAACTATCATTGGGGACAGTGTAAGGGCAATGTATGTTACCATTGTGGATAAGCGGGCCACTATAAACGAGAATGTCCTTAGTTGATGCAAGAATTTAAAGCTGAACAGAGAACTGGTTCATTTACAGCTAGTCAACCACAACGACCTGCAGGAATTGCTGATGAGGGAACTAGTGGATCAAGACAGAAGAGAGTTACAGGGCGACCAAAACAGCAAGGAAAAGTCTTTGCAATGACTCAGCAAGAGGCTAAAGATTGCTCCTAATGTGGTTACTTGTACACTTTCTATATGTCATACTCCTGCTCATGTTTTGATAGACCCTGGTGCTACCCATTCTTTTATTGCTAAAATGTTTGCTGTGAATATAAATAGTACATTAGAATCTTTGCCTGAGGAACTGTTTGTTTATACCCCTGTTGGTGATGTGTTTGTGGCTAGCAAAGTGTATAAAGACTGTGTGATTGAAATTGATGGTGTGACTATGATAGCCAACTTGATACCCTTAGATATTCAGGAGTTTGATGTGATATTGGGAATGAATTTCTTATCTAAATATCGAGCCGCTGTGGATTGTTTCCAGAAGGAAGTCGTGTTTAGAGGGTTCGAAGGAGATGAAGTTATTTTCAAGGGTGACAGGAAATTCCTTCCTACTTGTGTAATATATGCAGTTAAAGTTAGGAAGTTGTTAAGCAAGGGTTGTTCAGCATACCTTGCTTACGTAGTTGATACACAGGCCGGTAAATTAAGACTAGAAGATATTCCTATGGTGAATGAATTTCTTGATGTGTTTCCTGAAGAGTTGCCAAGATTACCACCTGATAGAGAAGTGGAGTTCATTATTGATTTAGTTCCTGGAACAACACCCATTTCGCAGGCACCATACCGTATGGCACCATCAGAACTGAAGGAGTTGAAGGTGCAGTTACAGGAACTAATAGATAAGGGGTATATTAGACCGAGTGTATCTCCGTGGGGTGCACCGGTGTTATTCGTGAACAAAAAGGATTGTACTTTGAGACTGTGCATTGATTATCGTTAGGTAAATAAGGTCACTATACGCAACAAATATCCGTTGCCTCGTATTGATGATTTGTTGGATCAGCTTAGAGGGGCATCAGTGTTCTTAAAGATAGACCTAAGATCGGGATATCATCAGTTAAAGGTCAGAGAAACAGATGTACCGAAGACAGCTTTTAGAACGAGGTATGGACATTATGAATTCCTCGTGATGCCATTCGGTCTGACAAATGCCCCAGCAATGTTTATGGACTTGATGAATAAGATTTTCCATCGTTACTTGGATCAGTTTGTGATTGTATTTATTGATGATATTCTAGTGTATTCTAGAAGCAAGGAAGAACATGCAAGACATCTTAGAATTGTATTACAAACTTTGAGAGAAAAGAGATTGTATGCAAAATTTAGCAAATGCGAGTTTTGGCTAGAACGAGTAATGTTTATGGGTCATATTGTTACTGCTGCAGGAGTTGGAGTAGATCCTCAAAAGATCGAGGCAATTACCAGATGGGAACAGCCAAGGACAGTAACAGAGGTTCGTAGTTTTCTGGGACTCGCAGGTTATTATCGGCGCTTTGTACAGGGTTTTTCCAAGATAGCATTACCACTGACTCGTTTGAATAAGAAGGGAACTAAATTTGAATGGAATGAAGAATGTGAACAAAGTTTCCAAGAGTTAAAGAAGAGATTAGTGACAATGCTTATTTTAGCACTTCCAGAGACAGGGAAGGAGTTTAAGGTGTATTGTGACGCCTCTAGTCAAGGGTTAGGTTGTGTACTGATGCAAGAAGGTAAGGCTATAGCTTATGCCTCTAAACAGTTGAGGCCACATGAAATTAATTACCCTACACATGACTTGGAACTAGCAGCGGTGGTGTTGGCACTAAAGATGTGGCGACATTATTTGTTTGGAGAGAAGTGCCATATCTATACGGATCACAAAAGTTTGAAATACATCTTTTATCAGAAAGAACTATACATGAGACAAAGGAGATGGTTGGAGCTGATCAAGGATTACGATCGCACTATAAATTATCATCCACGAAAGGCTAATGTTGTAGCCGATGCGTTGAGTAGGAAGTCGAGACAAGCCAATACTTTATTCAATACTATTAGTGCGGAATTGACAAAGGAGTTAAAGAGTTCGAATGCATCTTTATCGGTAGACAAGTTAGGAGGTTTGCTTGCACACTTCCAGGTAAGACTTACTTTGATGAGTGAGATTGTTAGCAAACAGATGAAAGATTCTATACTCAAGAAAATAGTAGAAGAGGTGAATCTCAACCAAAGAACAGATTTTGAAATAAGAAGTGATGGAGCTTTAATGAAACAAGGAAGATTGTGTGTCCCAAATGACTTGACATTGAAAAATGCTATTCTAGAGGAAGCTCATAGTTCTGCATATGCAATGCATCCTGATAGTACAAAGATGTACAGGACTTTGAGAGAATATTATTGGTGGCCAGGAATGAAATGGAAAATTGCTGAATGTGTAGCAAGATGTTTGATATGTCAGCAAGTAAAGCCCGAAAGACAAAGACTTGGTGGACTTTTAAAACCACTCCCCGTACCTGAGTGGAAATGGGAACATATCACGATGGATTTCTGATTTGGTCTTCCTAAAACTCCAAATGGGTATGATGGAATATGGGTAATAGTTGATAGCTTTACTAAAACTGCCTGATTCTTACCAGGTAAAGTGACTTTTCCTTTAGATAAACTGATCAAATTGTATGTTGAGAAGATAGTAAGTCAGTATGGAGCTCCTGTGTCTATTATTTTTTATAGAGATCTGAGATTCACATCTAAGTTTTGGCCGAGTTTACAGCAAGCATTGGGAATTAAACTTAAGTTTAGTATAGCTTTTCATCCTCAAACTGATGGACAATCAGAAAGAACGATTCAGACTCTAGAGGATATGTTGCGTGCTTGTGCGTTGCAATTTAAAGAAAGCTGGGATACTCAATTGTCTTTAATGGAGTTTGCGTATAATAATAGTTACCATTCTAGTATTGGAATGGCACCCTATGAGGCATTGTATGACAGACGTTGCAGAACTCCTATATGTTGGGGTGAAGTAGGAGAAAGGAAGTTAATGGGACCGGAGTTAGTCCAAACTACATTTGAGAACGTGAAATTTATAAGAGAAAGGTTGAAGACTGCATAGGATAGACAGAAAAGCTACGCTGATAAGAGGTGTCGAAATTTAGAATTTGAAGTTGGTAATAAAGTCTTCTTGAAGTTATCTCCATGGAAGGGAATTTTGAGATTCGGAAGGAAAGGGAAGTTGAGTCCGAGATATATTGGGCCTTATGAGATTCTGCAACGCATGGGACCGTCGGCTTATCGGTTGGCGTTACCAATGGAATTGTCTAAAATACATGATGTATTTCATGTTTCTCTACTAAGGAAGTACATTCCAGATCCTACACATGTTTTGAAAGCTCAACCTATTCAGGTAAATGAAGATTTATCTTATGAAAAGGAACCTATGCAAATTCTTGATCGAAAGGAACAAGTTCTGAGAACAAAAACGATACCGCTTGTTAAAGTTTTGTGGAGAAATCACAAAGCGGAAGAGGCAACATGGGAAACTGAAGATCAAATGAAGATCAAATACCCTCATCTCTTTACAGAGTGACTTAACCTAAATTTTGAGGACGAAATTCTCAAAAAAGGGGGTAATGAATTGTAAGCACTTAATTGGTAAGCATGTTCAAAAGCTTTAGGCGAATTAGTATTAATAATTTCATATTGTAAAAAAAAAAAGCACGAGGAAAACTAAAAAAGGGAAGAAGACAAAAAAGAAAAAGGAAGTAGAAAAAAAAAAAAAAGAAGAAGAAGAAAAGAGAAGAAAAAGAGAAAGAAAAAGAAAAAAAGATGATAAGGATGAGAAGTTGACTTTTTTAACCTTTCATTGGACAGAAAATCTTGATGACTTCATTCTACTCATTTCCAAACGAAATTCTATGCTATTTTTCAGCTGCACATCGTGGAGAGGTTGAAGAAGAGTTCTAGGGCAATTTCGTGCAAGATTTTGGAAGATTTCATGGTAAAACTGAAGCTGAAACAAAAGCTTCATCTGCTGTCGCACAGCTCGAACCAGGTCTGGTGTTTGGTGAATATCGAGCTGAAGAGATTGAATTTTGGGCTGAAATGTTAAGATGTTGAATGACATGTTTTGAAATGTTGATTATCGTGATATATCTAATTTTCATGAAAGATTTTCATGTGAACTATTTACGTATAATGCTGGTTTCTAAAATGTTTTAGAGGAGACTCAATGCTGAAGGACATGAGAAGGCATGTGAGTTTCCCCGGGACCCATACTGAAAGACTCGTAGAAAGTACTTGGGCAACCCGCCATATTCCTATGTGCACATAGAGGTTATATGCTGGTGCGTTGAGTTTTGTTCCGCATCGAGCCTTACTTGTTTCGACGTCGGGTGCGTTGAGTCTTATTCCGCCCTGACTAAGGGAAAGTTTTGAGAACGAACTGTTTTTCGTATACGATCATTTTGGCATGAACATATGTGATTTGTTTACGTTGTTGAAATTATGATTTTACAGAAATGATTATTTGAATCACGTTTACGTTTATGGTGTTATTATGATTTTAACATGCCTGTTTTAGAACAAAAGATAGTTTTACAAAATTAGTCACTCACGGGGCCTTTAGCTCACGTTTTCCATGTTTTCTTTTCCTCCCAGGTAGCAAGGACGTTCCTGGTGCATTGCCTACTTCAACTCGTCCTGCTTAAGCTTCGAGTTTCCAAAAACAGTTTAATTTCTCGTTGTTGTACGTGTAAATAACTTAACACTAGTGGCATGTAGATGTAGTTGTTTATAAGTGGGTGATGAGAGAGTATGTTATAAAAGTGTAATGTGTACAGGAAGGATTATTATATTATGATCATGCGTTAATATGGCTGAATTCTATGAATGTAAGTATGGAATGTTTGTGCAGGAAGTTATGTAAGATGGGGCAATATGCGTCACAAGAGGGGTGATGTATATTGTCTTCACATCTTCTTTCAGGTTAAGTAGGTAATCAGGGTGGGGGTGTGACACCAATACTTTACAAGAAAAATGACAGAAAACTATAATTTCAAATTATTTTGGACAAATACCAGGAGGGTTAGGCTATTTGTCTTCATTTTCTTAAAATTGTATTGTCTGACCTTACGAGAAAAATGATATAGCCTCTAATCTTCTAGGAATTTGTCAAAAATACCTTAAGTAAAGGCTCTGTCTTCTTTCTCATAAATTCAAAACTTCACGAGAAGCCAATACATTACGGGAAAGAAGACAGAAACCATAACTTCAATGAATTTTTCACAAATACCTACAATATTAGGCTCTCTGTCTTCTTTCTTGCAAAGACTCAAGAACATATTCAAAATTATACGAGAAAAAATACAGGTAGCCCCAAATGCGAAATCAAACTCAAACAAATGCAAAGTTCCTTCCCTCGTTTTTTTGAAGACAAATTTTATAGTTTCTTTACAATTCCTTAAAGTTAAAACATGGATAAAGGTCAAAAATTCGATTCCTTAAAATTAGTATCGTTTATTTGGCTTTTCAATTTTTTTTTCACTACAGTCCTACTAAAAATCACACAAAAAACCCCCCCTCAATGGTTGAAAAAAGAATACACAAGGAAAGAAAATAGGAAGGTACTTGTGTACCTTCTGTGAAAATCGAATTGAGATTAAAAGTGGAAGAAGATCTCTTCCAACGGACCCGAACGAAAATTCAGGAGAAGTGGATGTGTCTTTTATACAGAGGAAGGAAATTCTTGAAGATCTATAACCCTAACTTATCGGAAAGAAGAAGGGGGATTTGAAGTTTTCTTCACAAGTGGGCTTTATAACTCTAATTTACTCTAACTTATCGAGAAGACATTTATTAGGAAGATGAAAGGATGAGTTTTGAATTGAGGGGTAAAATAGTATATTCACGTGGTGGGTCCCTCCACTCAAAATCTAACACAGTGGAAAAGAGGTTAATAAAAGTATATTTTAAAATAGAGGTTAGCTTTGAAAGGGAAAAAGTTGTTTAGGTCAAAAATAGCAATTTTTCGAGACATTACTTGAATGCTTAGCACATCGGTAGTGCTCCTAGATTTGAATCCAACTAATGATTCAAGGCACATAACAGGCGTTAAATAACATGTCCTTGGAAAACAAAATGTTACTCCATACAAGAGTTTCTTGATAATTTTGTTATCCTTTAAATGTTTTTAAAATTCAAGTCAAATTTTAGAAATTGATAGAAAAAAAAAAACATGGTTTAGAATTTCACCAAAAAAAATTGTAAATTTTCATTAGAACTCGTGAAACTATTGTACGAAATTTGAGGAGAAACAAGTAGAATTTTCAAAAATTAAGAAAAAGTTTATTATAAATAAAAAAATATATCAAACTATTTATAAATATAGAAAAATTTCACTAGATAGACAGTAAAATTTTTTTATATTTATAAATAATTTGACTCATTTTGTTATATTTGAAAATAACCCAAAATTATCATTAAATGCACTATAAAACTTTCAATAGATTTTTATAATTCATTAATACATCAAACACAAAATCCCAAAATTTAAAAATCGAATGCCGTCAAGATGAAAAAAAAATGGATTTTATATCTAACAAATTTTTGGATTTGAAAAAATGTGAATAAATTTAAATGGTACCAATAATTTCTGTATTTGAAACTTTCTTTTTGCAAAAATGTCCATATTCAATAATTTCTCACATTTATTGCCAATGTCACTATTTGATACTTTGGGTTGGGGAAAAGACAAGTGGAAGATGGGATCCTAGCCGCTGGATCAAGGAGTGGGACCTAAATTTATGATTGATCGGAGGGTAGATGTGGTTGGATTGGTGTTGAAGAAGAGGACTATAACTTGAACATCATCATGGAGTCATAGTCATAGCAGGCAGAAACGGCAGAAGATCACATATCCATATCCAATCCAACCAATCATCGTGCTTCATACCATAAAAAGAAAGTATTATATTTTTATTATTATTTTATTTTTCCTGTTTTTACCCAATACATATAATATTCATCACCTCACCAAACCATAACTACGCCTCACTTATCGAAAACATACTAAATCAATGATAATTTAAAAATTGGGCTCTATTTAATTAGGTTTGGTGTTGTTCATCTATGTAATGACATTTGTGGTCTACTTCCAAATATGTAATAAAACAATGCAAATTGATTGATGAGCGGAAGGTGATCTGTCCAATTGCGTTTGAAAACCTTGTGTCGATATCGTTACAGTTATCGTTACCATTATAGATCATTACTGTTACAGTTTAAAAATTACGAATCTATCACATTTACTATTACCGTTTCCGTTACCGTTATTGTTACTGTTGTCGCCACGTTTACGGTCACGGTAACATTTGAATCCCATTTCTATTACATAAATTATGTTTGCGATTGAGACCTATTACGATTGGCCCATCATTGGATTTCCATTTCAATTACAACAATTTTCATTACGGATTGGTAAATGTGGCATTCAATCTTTGACTTTGATACTATATTATAAAAACATGAAGTTCCATCTTATACTTTTATCGTTCACTCTTATATCATATTAAAAAAACGTAAGGTTCCATCTTAAAATACATATATGTCCCTTATTGTTATCATAACATTGATTGAATACCAATGCATCCTTGTCATTTCTATTCAACTAATAACCTTGGGTTAAGTCCCTTATTATGTAAAAAGAGAGAAGGAAAAAAAAAAAAAAAAAAAGAAAAAAAAACCTAGTCCACCTGAGTATACTTATCCACGAATCAAAATGTTAATTAGTTAAATCTCTTAGATTGTATAAGTTTAAAATTTCACTCATTTACATAAACGACTAACAAGAAAAATACAAAATACAAAATAAAATAGAAACATAACACACTATAAAGCTTAGTTTACTAGTTAAGAATATGATCTACTTTCTAGAGGATAACGATTTCTGATGCTGAAGAGATATTACTATAATAAGAGCATGCAATAATAGTTAAAAGCACAAACAACAATTTTCTTTATACTTTCATTTGAGTTTAATAATGGAGCATAATTTAACTGATATAGTATTTATATTATCAATTTCGAAGTCAGAAGTTTGATTTTCTCTATATTATAAAATAAGTATTTGAACCAAAATCAAAGTATGAACTTATGAACTTAGAAAGTTTCCCATACAATTTTCAACTAATAATGAAAAGGTAATATTTGGACCAAGTAGCGACTCTTTTTAGTATTATAGTTTTCGATACCAAATTTTGGCCAATGAAAAACGCAGCTAACCTTTACGTGCCATCGACACTAAATTCGTAAGGAGAAGAAAGGACCTGCAAACAAAGAAAAATGGCTTTGATGCTTAAGCCAGCAAGAGAACTAAATAATAAAGAAGAAGTCAAAAGTTCTTAGATACCTTTGGTGGAGCTTATATGGTATATTTATAGGAGATTTGGTGTAGGATTTATCTTAAATCTACTAGGATTAGGATATGAGATTTTCCTAATCCTAAGCAAGATCAAAATTTTTCCTATTTCATTTTATCTTTTTTTATTTTATCTCATATTATCTTAGTTTTTGCCTTTATTTGGTTTGGCCAAATTCACTCGTAATATTAGCCCCACTTCCAAGGTCGGGTTTCGAGGTTTGGCTAATAACAATTATGAGCTAAACATTATGAACCTAATTTGGGAGTATAATTGCTTTCTGAGAGGTGAGGTGGCAATCTTGTCAAAAAGATGAAAATCGATTTCTTTAAGATTTGTGCACCGTCTCGAGAAAGATGAAAATCAATTTTATCTTGTCAAAAAAATGAAAATCAATTTCTTTAAGATTTGTGCACGGTCTCGAGAAATGTGAAAATCGACTTCTGAGAGTTGAGGTTGCAATCTTGTCAGAAAGATGAAAATTGATTTCTTTAAGATTTGTGCATCGTCTCGAGAAAGGTGAAAATCAATTTTTGAGAGATGATTAGTTATCTTTGGAGCTTGAGGTTCTCTCTAGAAAGATGATAATCGATTTTTGAGAGATGATGTGACTTCCATGTAATTATCCTTGGTCTCAACTGTGGGTGACTTGGTTTCAACTATGAGTGGCCAACCCCCAGTTTCTACCAAATAATTCCATTCAATAAATTATTCGAGGTGCAATTGGATCTCTCAAAATAGCTTTTTGTGAATAATTCCTGTAGAGATCTTCTAAATTATTTACTTTGAATATTTGATTTATGTTTTAATATCTAAAAAAGTTGATTACTTCTAATTCCTTCATCTATTAGACTTTTCTGTTTTGTGTTTAAAAAATTGTCTTCTAATGGAACTTTCTATGCTCCAACTACCTTTCTTTAACGTTTTATGCATAATCAATTTAAATTGCAACGATGCATTAACAGATTGGATGAGTAAAATTGAAAATTTTCGACAACAGGTTCTTAAATTGTGTTTGTTGGTGAAGATTCTTTCAATCCGCTTTATCTTAGTAGTGTTGGTGAAATTGATGACAACACCATTGACTTGTTATCCTACTTTTAAACATGAATGTTTTTGCATTCAATCTTTTTAGATTTTGATTTGCTCCTATTTTACCTTCTCTACGTTTGCCTAATGACACCATTCTCAAAAATTCAAGAATGATGGTGATATTTTCGATGCTTGAATTCTATCAGTGCATCATTGTGTGATGAATGTTGCTGGAACTGATAGTGCAATAAGAGAAAATTGAATAACAACAGCGTAATCATGAGATATAGGCATGAGTTTAACTAGGGAGCTGCTTTCGGATGGATTCCACGGATATGAGCATGGGTGCAAAACCAAATTGAATCTGAGCTGGGAGCTGGGTAGCAAAGGAACACCATGAATCTGAGTGCGAATGACAATAGCGGATGTTCGATCAATGAGAGGCGTTTGGTGAGCAACTTGCTACAAATCTAAATAGAGATTTCAGATCTACAAACATAAGGCAATACGTGCGCGCGGGCTTGACCAATAGTGAGCAGTGGTGCACAGAATCGAGTGGTGGCAATTTGGTTAGATCCCCGAAAAGCACTAAGGCGGCGAAGACAAGGCGCAATTCCTGTGATGACAAAACACGAACTTGATGGAAAGATTTGATTGGAGTTATTGGCAATGGGTGTCTCACATGCAACCAATTGGCATTGACATCGCACACAAACAATTGATAGTTGTGGATGAGCTGTGGTGGCGATTGGAGCTTGGCCATTGATGTGAGGTGTCTACGCGTGGATGACTGGTGATCAAGGGCGATGGCTATTGGCACTGAGCAATGGTCACTTGCATTTCGTGGTTGGAGGTGTTATAGTGATGCCTGGTGTTGGAACAACTACTCTGATAGACAACAATTGATACCACGAACAACAATCGTCAAAAACAAACGACACGAACAGAACTTGCATAACAGAAACTTGTGAAAGGCTGAGTCGCAAAGCTCACTCTCTTTAAGACGTTTTGCGACTCTGCCAGAGTACAAACAATTCTTCAAAATACCACGCCGTCCTCGCAATAAAACTGTCAATTGGAATTGCACCTAGACCGATTGACAATAACACCCTTCTAAGTTTTTGCTCGGAAAACGTGATTAAAAGAATTTTTTTTAAATAAATAATTTGGAGAGGAATTGAAAATTGAAGTACTTCAAAAGTGAGGGGAGGGAACATTATTTATAGTGTTGAAGATCAACCATCTGTCACATTACTTCCTTTTAGCCTGACACGTGGAAGCTCCTCATCCAGTGAACGTGTGCGTGCGGCTAGAAGGAAAATAACGACTGCTTTCGACCAGACACGTGGAATTGACCACCACACCAAGCCACGCTCGACCGAACGGACGACGGTGGTGGCGCGCGTGCGTGTGGAGATCTTGATACGCCCAGCTTATGTAAGCTCTACTTTCATTCTCAACATTCTTGGGAGGAATGACAAACAAGTAGGCGGGTAGTTGAGATGGAGGTAGCGAGAGCCTTGACATGGAGTGGTCAGGTAGTGTGTGGTAAGTGTGTGGCAGACAAGAAGGTTTGCTAGGTTATAGCAGAGCCCCAAGGGCGTGTGTGTTGCAGGTTTAGTGTAAGCCCCGTACTTGTTATTGAGAGAAGATAAGTAAAAAGAAATTATAGGGCAGGTAAGTAGAGAAAATTGGCTAAGTTGGGGGAGAGTGAAAATGGCTAAGTGTTGGGCATGTGATGAGTGACCATGCGTTGAAGGTATGTTTAAGCTTGACAATAGTTGCCGCTGATAAGCATGCGTTGAAGAGGGCAGCTCGGCGTGGAAATAGATATGAAATCAAATCTAGAGGCTTCATTTCCCTAAGAGCAGATTTATGCGAAGTTTTAGTTATTTTCGCCTAACTAAAAAATTCGCATTTATCAAAATCATTTAAAGATAACTTAGGTATTATTTCTAACCTACTCATGTTACTAATTATTTGTTTGTTAACGTGATAAAGCATAGCATGTCAGATATTAAAAGAACATAGCATATAAGTAGAAGAATTCATCTGATTAACAACTAGGTTCAATTTAAACATGTCTTCCGTAGCATAACCCTTTCCTATAAATACATTATTTTTTGTAAGAGTTAATTGGTTTGTCCCGTCGTTTGAGTAAAGCTGACCTTATTGAGGAGGAATCTTGAGACCAGATTCTTTTTTATCTTCGGAGTGTGCATGACCTTCCTCAGAGTGAGAGTTTTCCCGAAGGTAAATTTCAGTTAAAGCAAAGGAACTGTACCGTTTCTCCTAAGGGGGATTTCTATTTCTTTTGATACCGTTGGTTGCTAGATCCGTGATTCTGACCTTTCCTCTTAGCCCTCTTCAACTTCTAGTCTTTATTGTAGCTAGAGCAGGCTTTCTCGTCATAAGGTTTACCTTTTCCCTCTAGTCCTACTTTCGGGCCTCCTTCTTAATCCTTAGCCGGGTGATCAAACTTCCTTGGTTTTGTGCCTTATAGTAGTTTTGAAATCCTTCCACAACAGAGGCGACTTGTCAATAATAACAACAATAAATTGATAGTTTAGAAGCATACCTTCATTTATTATCTCGTGAGCTATTTTCTGCAGTTCATGAGACTAAACTTCCACAAACTTGTCATTCGTCATTTGGAACTGCAGGTAACGGCTGACAACATACTTCTTTGAATCAGCTTCTTCATTGTCGTATTTCTTCTATAGGGCATCCCATACTTCTTTTGATGTTTTCATTGTGTTGTAGTAATCATAAAGATTATCAGTCCAACCATTTAAAATAAATTTTTTGCATAGAAAGTCTTTTTCTTTCCAATCGGCAGCAACCTTCAGTTGATCTTTTGTTGGATTAGTTTTTGGGATGTTAGACGGTTCGAGGTGCAGAGGTCGGCGACTTTCTTGACTGTTAGGAAGAACAACATCTTTTGTTTCCACCGTTTGAAATTTGCTCCTTCGAATCGAAAAGGACAATTGAGATCGGAGGACATGATGTCATTTTGAGTTGACAGTTGCATCACATTAGCGGTAGATGTCTTAAAATTGTTGGAACAGCTACTCGAATTGACGAAAAACAATCGTCAGGAACAAACGACACGAATAGAACCTGCAAAATAGAAACTCGTGAAAGGCTGAGTCACTCTCTTTAAGATGTTTCGCAGCTCTATTAGAGTGCAAGCAGTTCTTCAAAATACCACGTTATCCCCAGGATAAAACAGCCAAAAAAATAGTCAATCGGAATTGCACCTAGACCGATTGATAATAACACTCTTTTAAGTTTTTGCTCGGAAAACGTGATTAAAAGAATTTTTTTTTTTTTGAAATAAATAATTTGGAGAGGAATTGGGAGATGAGAGGAATTGAAGGAAGAGAGAGAAAGAGTGGGGAAAATGATATCCCTTTTTATGGTTTTTCTCTATCTTCTCTTCTTCTTTATTTTTTTTCTTCTTTTATTTTTTTATTTTTTAAATAAACCCTCATTCTCCATAGAATTTTTTTTCCTTCCTACAATCTGAATTTCTTCTTGGATTAGAGACATGGAGAACTAATTCGCCCATGGTTTCCGTCATCAAAACTTCTCCTTTAATAGGATTGTGAGAACTAAGTCATTATAGCCTTGATTTTCTGAATTTTGCAAACGTCTTAATTTTCCAAAGGTAAAGCACCTTCATTCCCCACAAACGATGCCAACTGTTGATGTCAAATTTTGGCCAAAGGATAATACACCTGACTTCACATGCCTCGGTGGATTTGTAATTTAGGAAAGAGAGAACTTGCAAAACAAAGAAAAAGGGCTCGATGTCTAAGTCAGCAAGAGAACTAAATAATAAAAAAGAAGCCTAAAGTTCTTAGATATCTTTGATGGAGCCATTATGGTGTATTTATAGGAGATTTGATTTAGGATTTATCTTAAATCTACTAAGATTAGAATATGAGATTTTCCTAACCCTAAGCAAAATCAAATCTTTCCTTATTTCGTTTTATTTTATTTTATTTTATCTCATATTATCTTAATTTTTGGCTTTATTTGATCAAGCAAAAATTCACCCGCAACAATAGTAATACATATTGAACTATGTTATGTTAGATAATTTTAGTCCTTGTATTTTCATTAAATCATAAATTTTGTCTTTGAAGGTTAATTTTTGGCTAAAACACTTTTGATTCTTGAACTTTCAAGAAGTAACAACTTAGTCCCTAAACTTTTGTTAGTAAAGATTTTAGTTCATATATTTTCAAATTTATAACAATTTAGTCTTTGAACTTTAATAAGTAACGATTTAGTTTCTTTACTTTACAATTTGCAACGATTTTAGTCCTTATCATGAAATTTTCATCAAAATTAAATGTCAATTTTTATTATGTCATGACTTAGTCTTTATGGTTTATAAGTAAAATTTATTTTTAATTATTAGTTTATCAATCTACATGGGTAGGAAATTTCATTAAATCATACCAAGATTTTTCGGATTAAATCGTTACAAATTGTAAATACATGAACCAAATTATTACCAACTAAAGTTAAAGGACTAAATTATTATTTTCATGAAATTTATGGACAAAAAGTGGTTCTTAACCTTAAATTAGATATGTTATCATCATTTAAAAAAAAAAAAAAACACAATATTTAAAGATGTTTTCAAGATGTATAATATTAAAAAAAGTTAATAAATAATAAAAAAAATTCTTGAAAAAATCAACCATAAACTTATATAGTATGGACCAAATTTAAAATTTATTAAAAGTAATACAAACAAACTAAGATTAGAAACTTAAAAGTACAATTTCTTAAAAAAAAAAAAAGAAATAAATAAATGAAACTTAAAAGTACAAATAAGAAAATAGTATTTTAACAATATTATTTTAAACCAAAGTTTTTCAAGCATATTATGAAAAAGTAACATGCACACATACACATGAAACTTGTACATTAATTATCTCTCTTTTTTTTTTTTCACTCTAAAAACATATATATAATAATATATTATATATATTTTCCTAATTCCCAATCCCAAATTATCACCATTTCATGGGTATCATCATCTCTCTCTTCTCCATCTCTATTTTCATTGTCTTCCTCTTCAGATTCCGACCACACGCCGGCGACTTTTCTACCCACTCTTCCCCGCCGACGTACCCTCTCATCGGCTGTCTCCTCTCCTTCTACATTAACCGCAACCGCCTCTTGGATTGGTACACTCAGCTCTTGTCGGAATCCGCCACCGGCACTATCGTCGTCCACCGCCTCGGCTGCAGGCGTACGGTGGTGACGGTGAACCCGGTTAACGTGGAGTATATTTTGACGACCCATTTCCTTAATTTCCCTAAAGGGAAGCCTTTCACTGAAATCTTGGGTGACTTTCTTGGCTGCGGTATTTTCAACGTCGACGGCGACCAGTGGCAAACGCAGCGGAAGCTGGCTAGTCACGAGTTTAGCGCCAAGTCTCTTCGGGAATTTGTCGTCAAGACGTTGAAGTCGGAGGTCGAGACGCGGTTGTTGCCCGCCCTCGAGGCATCGGCCCACGATGCTGCTGTCGTGGACTTGCAGGTAAGGGCAGATCATAGAAAGAAAAGAAGAGAGATAGATGACGTATACAACTATTGTCTTCTTTTTCATTTCATTCCTTCGCTCTATAATTATTTCCGCTCCCTTTACTAGTTTTTGGTTTTTTAAAAATTAAGTTTGCTCTTCCAACTTTTTTTTAAATACATAAAGTCAATTGTGGGCTCTCTACGAATATAGGAACATGAACTTAATTATTTATGAATATAGTAAAATTTTATTATCCACTCGTATGTATTTGTTTTTCATGATGGACATATATAGTAGTCGATCTATCGCAGACAGATTGTGATATTTTGCTATTATTTGTAAATATTTTCAATAACTTTTTCATTTAAAGAAATTTCTCTTGAATTTTTAGTCAAATTTTAGAACTATATTTTTTAGTTTTGAAATTTTGGATTTTTTTTAAAACAGAAGAACTTGCATTGGGCTGCACCTATCTTTATGCACCCAAACAAGACAATTGCCAATTAAAAAATATCATTTGACAATTTTTTTTCTAAAAAATAATTTTTTATAATTTTTTGTGTGTAAAGAAATAGGAAGCATGAATTAAGTGAAGCATTGCTCCTTGAAAATATTGGGAAAAAATAGGGAAAAAAAAATCTAGATGTGGAAATAGTTAGACTTAATTTTTTTCAAAAAAAAAAAACCCAAATAGTTATCAAATGGGCCTTAATATTTTTACAATAATTTTCATCTCTCATTCAAATTTTATAAAAATAATACTGGTAAACTTAATTTTTAAGACTAAGAAGAACCAAAATGGTTATTTAATAAAATCTTATTTATTTTTATTTTAAATATTTTTCAATTATTATACCATTTTCTATAAGGAAGTAGATGATGAGCATGATAATTAGAGAATATATATCGACATAGATTTGGAATAATTCCTTTGAGAGGGGAAAATATGAAATGTATGCCATCTTTCTAAAAACTTGAGGAAGAGAGAAAAAAAAAAAACTTTTTTAGATGGCTTATTCTTTTTTTTTTTTTTTCCAAAATTCATTCTATTTCGATTTACACAAATATCATGTCGTATTAAATACATTGAATAACATAATTAAAAATATATTGTTAATATGTGAGAGAGTATATATTAAGACTTTTTAAACAAAATAATTAAAAAAAAAAAAAAAAGAAAAAACTCAACAACAGAAATTATATTATTTAGATTTTACACTTTTCCTCTCTCTCTTCCTCTAAATCAAAACATCAAGTAAAAACATAAAATTTTGCATCTCATTATAAAAAGAAAATTAATTATTTTTTTTAATTTTTATATTTGCTAATGACATAATAAAAAATTAAGAGGAAAATCTTGCAAATTACCATTGAGTTAGCAAGCTTTGCTTAGTAAATGAACACATTTAACTTTATGTGCATTATATTATACGCAAATATCTAATCATAGTTTGTCATATGCCAACTTTTATTACTTCATTTTCAAAATACTTCTATTTTCATTTTTTGTGTGACTAGAGCGGAGCTAAGGGAATCTAACATCCCTCTTCCTTGTAAGCTTAAAATAAGTAAAAGTCTCAATAATTTTTGATATCATATAAAATGATGGATTGACGCAAAAATTAAAGTTGATGGAGTGAAAGTAAATATTATATCATCTAACTTTAGCTTTATATGATTACAGGAATTACTAAGAGGATTTGCATTCCGAGTGATCTGTAAGATTGTTTTGGAGGATGAAGAAGAGACAATTTTCGCACTTGAAAAGAGCTTCGGCATAGCGTCGGAGGTGAGCGCCAGGCGAGCGATGGAGCCGGTTTACGTGATATGGAAAATGAAGAGATGGTTTGGGGTTGGATCGGAGCGGTGGCTAAAGACAGCGGTGGCGGAGGTTCACCGGAATGTGATGAACATAATTGACAAAAGAAGGAGGAAGAAGAAGATGGAGGATATCCATGACAGCGAAGATCTCTTGTCCAGGTGAGGTGACCAACTAAATCATCATCAAATCATATATTTAAAATATTATTTCACATATATTTCGGTATGGACAATATTTTACATTTTTTGTGTGTACTTCTCCTACCTATTGTTTCTTTAGAAAAAAAGGAAAAAAAAAAAAAAAACACTTATATAATAATTTGAAATCTTGCTCATTTCTTTTTAAGATTAAAAAGAAATGAGCAAGATTAGGTGCAAGATAGGCCGCACCTAATCTTGTACTCATTTTTTTATATACATAAAATAAAAATAAAAATAAAAATAATTTTTTTTAGAAAAATATGAAATTGCTACATGACAGTTTTTTTATTGCGTAGCTTCTTAAGATGCATATAAATAAGTGCAGGAGGGAGCACAACTACTTTTAATATGTATTGATGACTTTAGGTATGATTTATATCTTTGATTTTTTTTTCTTGGTTTGTGTTTATTAATATGCATTTTGCTGTAAAATCTTCCCTAATAACTTTTGGTGGTATGTTAAAATTATGAATTTAGTTCATGAACTAAGAAATTATATTTGGTCCTTGTACTTCATAATCACAAATTTAGTCTTTTAAGGTCTACCAAATATAAAATTAAAAGTATATTAGTTTTAAAAGTGTTGAACTTGTTAGAAACCCTCGAGACAAAAAAATTGAATGTTTAAAGATATATTAAATACTAAGTTTATAAGTCAAATAAACTCAACCTCAAAGTTTAAAAACTAAACTTGTAATTCTTTTTTAAAAAATGAGATCCATAACATTGCTAATGTCAACACAATAATGTTGTGTTATTACGCAAACTTCCTTCTATCTCTTAAATAGAAAATTAAATGAATCTTTCTTTAAATAAAATAGGGGGGAAAATACTCGCAAGGGAGAAGAAACATAATTAGTCAAGATTCAAATTCCCTAAAATTTAATTGTACATTTCTTTCTCATCATTAAAATTTTGAATCCTTTATTTTTATTTATCAAATTTCAAAGTAAAATTTTGATTAAAAAACCATTTTAATCCTGGTAATGAAACTACCTTTTGTTTCAAAATTCAAATTTTGACTAACTAATAATAACACATTCCTTGAAATGAACTTTTCAGTACTAACTCGTTAAAAGTCAATATTAAGTGAGATGAACAAAATCTTCATTATGACAGGTTGATCTCAATCGGGCATGACGATCAGATGATCCGAGACATGGCCATAAGCTTCATCATGGCGGGTCGAGACACGACATCAGCTGCAATGACATGGCTGTTTTGGCTACTCTCCCATCATCCCAACATAGAGAATCAATTAGTAGAAGAGATAGACTTGGAATCTGAAAAAAAGTTGAACTACCAATCTCTGAAGGAGCTCAAATTTCTCAAGGCATGTCTCTGTGAAACCATGAGAATGTATCCACCAGTCCCATGGGATTCCAAGCATGCCATTGCCGACGACTACTTGCCTGACGGGACTCTAGTCCGATCTGGAGATAGAGTGACATATTTCCCCTATGGGATGGGTAGAATGGAGGGTTTGTGGGGGAAGGACCAGTTCGAGTTCAAGCCGAGCCGATGGCTCCTTGAACAAGACGGGCGTGGCAACCAGAGAAGAGGGGTGAAATTGGTTAGTCCATACAAGTTTCCAATATTTCAAGCTGGGCCAAGGGTGTGCTTGGGGAAGGAGATGGCTTTCCTTCAGATGAAGTATGCGGTAGCTTCAATTCTCAGCCAATTCAGAATCAAACCTATTGCCGGCGACCGCCCTGTGTTTATGCCGCGGTTGACAGCGCATATGGCTGGCGGCTTCAAGGTTTTGATTCAAAGGAGAGAGAAAGAGGGCAGAGAAAGAGGCAATTCAACACAAACGAACAAAGTTCCTAATTTAAACAATCAGAAGAAGAGTTGAGTCAACGATTCCAACACAGAACTGACAGACAAAAGAGTTGAAAAATATGGATTCCACGTGTCAACAGTTGATTGCCTGAATACAGAAACCAAGAATACAATATAGAATCTGCGAAGCTCTTAATTTCACTATTTCTATTTTCTCAAGTTACTCATATTCATATATTCCTAATATTTCACAGTACTTATGAAATGAATAAAAAGTCTATCAACAAAGAAAAAAAAAATTCATTCAAATCAATTGGATTTTTTCTTTTTTTCTTTTCCTTCTGAAGATTCCTTGCTGATAATAAATAAAATGATAATCAACTGGCCTGAACTCACTCCAGGGGGACATGGCCGAATCACCCCTCATATGGGGATCTCCAATCTCAACTTTCAAAAAAGATCTCAGCTTTTAAATATTCTAGAGAAAATCTTCTCATCAACTAAAAAAATAGTCTTGCCATTCATCTATGTCAGCTCAACATTGACTGATTTCTATAAGATAATAGTACTAAATCATTTCAATTTAATCAAGAAATAGATCGACGAGCTCGAATTACCTCAGTTGCACCTTCAAATATCAAGAAATATGATATTTGGAAAAGCTAACAAACATGTTCAAGGAATGATTGTAAAAGTTCCAAGTGGAAATAACAAATCATCATGAACTTTCATCTTCACAAAGCTTTACCAGGGAGAAAAAAAAAATCCCAACTTTATATGGTTGCAGATTCTACTACAAGAAATATTCCATAATACAATAAAGGATATGCTCTAAGAAAATGACTATGAAGAAACCATATGTTGTTCATGAAGCATTGGCATCACCAGCTAATTGATGATAAATGCTTGGCTTGGACTAAACAGCAGAGTATGTTTTGTGGAATTCACATACCATGTGCGACATCGAAACGATCCGTTGTTTTTGCTACTAAACTAAAGGGTGTCATACATGTATCTTAGCACGCTAATCCAATGAAGCTCCCAACAAAAAATGGCAATCCATAGCAACTCAACAAGATCCCAGTCATGTACTTCCAGGTGCATCGCTGCCTGTTGCTGGTTTTCGATTTATGTACCGGATGACAGCATCTTCAACCCTGTTCAATCAACCATGAATTCAAAATCAAGCTCAAAATGATTAAAGGAATAAACAGGAACTCCCAATATTAGATTAATCCCTAACCCAATGAAAATTGGCACCACTAAAAGCTTAAAGAATAATCTTTCTATCAAAAAAAGTAAAGAAAAGAAAGAACAATATACAGCATAACTTTTGTCAATGATGCAAAAACAAAACAGCTACAGAGAAGAGGTGAAGTTAGGAATATATCTTTCTGGGTCGGATTCACACACAGCAACCAGTAAGAAACAAAAAAGGTTAGTTGTTAAGAAAACAACAAAAGATAGAAATTTTCAAACCCGCTGACTTAATCGATGAATTGCAATGATCAAATTCGATGATAAGAAACATAGACAACAGGTGAAATGGGAAACAAACATACCATGGTTGATTGAAGAAATCTGATCGTCGCTCCTTTTCAGCATTTCGACTAGCTTCTCCTGCAAGAAGTTTTAGATCCTTGCTTTGAGATTCAATCAAGGCATCAATAAACTCTACCGGTGACTGACTGAACCCAAGGAAAAATGCACGTCTCCGTCGATGCTCGTGAATTTTCCTTATAGCGGTACAAATTGCTTCATCGCATGCATCAATCTCCTTGTTCTTCTCTGCATTGGCTAATAGAGCAGACAATTCCCTGTGAATTGGGAAAGGCACATCGACCAACACATCGTAACATGCTGTACCTGCTGGACTATTCCCCGAAAGCTTAATTTTATGCTCCAGATGTATAGGCTGTGGAGGAAATAAGTGCTGCGATATTCTCTGTGAAACCATGGTAAATTTCAATTTGTCTTCCCCAAATACCTTCTGGAGAGGTGGATCACAATGAAAGAAAGATGGATCGTTGGGATTCTGAAGTTTCCTAGCCTTCACATAATGCCAGATTGCAGCTATTATTCTTGGGCGAGTATCAACTTCAATACCAAGAACTTCCATCAAAGCAGGCGACAACTTGAATTTCTCTGGAATATAATTCATTTCTAACCGAATGTTAACTGAAAATTCTTTATCTCCTTTTCTCTTCACCTCAAAACCCTCATGAGGTGCAGGTGATCGAGCATTCTCCCACACTATGATGTGACTATCTGGATATAGCCTCTGGTCCAAGGAAATGGTTACTCTCTTGAAGAAAGATGAAAATTTTGGGTACAAAGGGTTTGATCTTTGTACCACCCCAGGATGATCAGGATCTATCCCGTCTTCCAAGATCCTACCTATTATCTTAAGAGTCCAGGTAGGAGGATCGGCATTTGGTTTTTTGGGTATTGTGTTAACTTGATTTGCAAATGTGTTGAAGACATAAATTCGAAGAGTTTTCTGAATGCAAGGTGGGTTTTTAAGCGCCTCATGGATGTCAACTTTCTTTCTTGCGAGAGCAGCATCAACACGAGACTCAAACTCAAGCAGCTGAGTGTAGAGAGCAGATTCGGGCAAGATTGCAGCAACTTTATCTTGAAGCTGCTTCTCAGGCAGCTTCTGCTTCTTTTTACGAGCAGCAGGCGTAATTTCCATTGTTTTCAACGGCGAAAATGTGGTACCAGGAGAAAGAATAGGCGGCCGAACTGGTGGCTTTTGAGGAATTCGCTTGACACCTGCAAGGCCTGGTGTGGAAAATCCTGGTGAAGGCGTACCCATGTTGCCACCACCAACATTCTGGCTCTGAGATAGGGACAGCCCTTGAGCTTGTAACTGAGCTTGAAACTGGGCGTGAGCTGCCTGTGCTTGAGCTTGGGCATGAGCGTGAGCCTTTAACTGAGCTTGAGCAAGAACCTGAGCGGTGCACAGCGGAAATGGATTTTGAAACCCAGCTCCTAATTGAGCTTGAGCTTGCGGCTGAGAAAATGATGTGGAATTTGCTGCCATAGATGGTGGAACCATCCCAGAATTTCCAAAAGGCGACGAAGAAGCCACCCCGAGGCTCTTCGGCGGGTTATTGTTGTTCATAGACATCACTATCTAACCAATTATTGTAACCAGAACAGTTGCAAACCAACAAAATCTCAAACGTCTACTCTAGCATTGCCCCCTCAAGTTCAGCCAGAAAAACCTCAAAACCCCCCAATCAATCAAGCGTATCTCAAACCTTTGATCCAATACACAAAACAACAGGAAGAAGAAAAATACCTACCAGTACAAAAATTCCAGCTTCTTCGAAGAAATAGGCCAGCAGCAGCAGAATCCAAATCTCAAAATTCCAGCAAATGGAGTCGAGCGTAGCGAAAACCCTAACATTACATCGAGACGTCAAAAAACCCTAACGCAAAACACACAGTCCGCAAGAGGAGAAATGATGACAATCATGAAGGAAATCGATCAAATTACACGACCCACATTACAAAAACGAAAGCGGAGGTTGGATTGAAGGGTTTGGGGATGAAATTCAAGAGAGAAAAAAAAAAAAAAAAAAAAAAA
>QLSR01000222.1:4509065-4564599 GCA_031780015.1 Citrullus colocynthis | reverse complement strand
GGGGGGGGGGGGTGTTAAAAGTTGGATCAGAGAGATGAAATCATGGAGATCAATGAAAATAATGACAGAAAAGATAAATTCAGCAAGTTTTTCTTGTAGATTACCAAAACATAAATCTAGCTTAGCCATTGAACTCGAAGAAAATGATAGGTGGCGATTACCGAATGAGGGATTCATTTTATTTATTTGAACATGAAAGACAACCAACATGATTTGATGAGAGCTTATTCAAGCAACCATGACACAGCAATTGAGAATGAATGGACTGAGATGGTTCGTGCCGCAATCAAGACGCATCCACTGCAATCGGTTGGCCCTTGGATCAGGGGTGCAAGTGTATATGCTCATGGAATTGTTTGTAGATGATTCTACTGATGCACCAATCACCAAAAGTTCATCCCCCAGTGACTTGAATGCAACTCCCCAACCTTTGTTAACAACAGCAAGGACTGGAACCGGACCCAAGTTCTTCCACTCATTTCTCCCTTTCAAATACACCTTCAGCTCATTTGAAGATGGTTCAAGTGAGTAGAGTTCATTGTTCACGACTGCAACAAGAGGAGGCGATTGAGAAGTTGAAATTGGGGCATCTTCCAGCATATTTTCAATCAAATCCCACGAGTTTTTCTCCTTGTCAAAGACTTCGCCACAAGTGAGATGGTTTCCATCTTTGTCTCTTCCTCCAATGACATAGAACTTATTATCCATGAAGCAGCCCGAGCACTTTTTCCTCGACCGGTGCATGTTTGGGAGAGGCTCCCACAATAAACTTTCAGGATTATACTTCTCTACAGTATTCAAGACAGTTTGTCCATATTCCATCCCCATACCAAAAGCACCTTCCGTGCTGAACTCTAGAGCAATCCCTCCTGCAACATATGCATCAGAACCACAAGAGGCAGATGCAAATAAACACCTTGGACTGATCATAGAAGGGCCTTTGATCCATTTGTTCTCTACCAGCTGATACCTCCAAATGGCACCTCCTGTAAGTTCTCGACCGGTAACAATAAGATCTGTGCCTGCACAAAGTGATTCTTTATCTGCATCCAAAAAGCAGGTATCTGATGGCAGGAATGGAAGCCTGCGACATGACTGGAAAGTCCGATCAAACATCATCCAGCTACTCTCCCCACTTGCTAACATGAAAACAGATGACTCTTGGTATCCAATTTCTTTCCTAATCCTATATAGCTCACCACTCTTCACAAGACTTAAATATCTCTTGCTCACACAAGACAACTTCCATTGCTCGGATTGGGGAAACCTAGCCAAGATTGAAAGCTCCAACTCGTCACCAAATAAAGGAATTGAATAATCTGCATCCTGAGGTTTTGAACCAGAGGATTCACCAACATGACAGTCCCTGGTGAATCGTGGTGCGGAACTACGGGGAACTAAATCCCCAAAGAGCATATTTTTATTCTTCCTTAAACCACACTCACACCTACACAACTTCCCTTTTCCTTCTTCTTTACCCTCTAAACATTTATCCTTATACATTGATCTAACACTGCAAAACAAAATCAACAAACACAAGCATATGCACTTCAGATAAGAAACAGAACAAAAAAAAAGAAAAAGGAAAAAAGGCTCCCAAATTAAATATTCAATCAATTCATCAGTTCCTAGCCAGTCCCCCTCAAAGAAAACAACTCCCAAATACTAAATATGCAAGAGGCACTTTCACAAAGACCAAAGAAACAAACTGACCACAAAGATCCCAAATCACTATTCAGTCAAGCAAAGAAACAAACACCTTAAGGGCCAGCCAAACAAAACTACATCCAACAGCCAAAACCAGATGGAAAATCCACCCCCAAAACCACATAAATCAAACACTTCAGACAGTCTGGGCTATCCCAAACACCAAACCGACCATTAGAGAAGAAACCCAGATAAAAGAAATCATACCAGAAACAAATAAAAATAAATCAGCGAGTGAAAGGTGCAACAGGGGTTTACCAGAAAAGTCAAGCAGAGCGAAAGCCGTAGAGAAAGGGGCAAAAGGGTATCTGAAAGGAAGACGAAAAATCAAAGAACCGAACCGTGAGAGACGGTAGGGATTGAGAACGGAAGTGGGGGGAGAAGAAGAAGGAGAAGAAGGAGAAGAAGGAGAAGAAAAGGTGTGAAGAGAGATGGAAATGAAGGAAAAGAGGAGGCCATTAAAGCAAAGAGAAGAATGAGAGGGAAGAGAGGAGGTGATGGTGGTACTAATAATGGTGGCAGAGGAACAGTAGAGAACTCGAAGAGCACACAGAGTTGAAGGGCAATATACAATACAATACAATTACAAAGGCTACTTTTAGGAAGTGAGAGGAGAGATGACTCTTTTTTGGGTTTAAAGAAAAGTTAAGGAAAAAAAAAAAGAAGCAAAATTAGTATTAAAAATGGGCACTAATTGAAAGGGCAATTGGAATGGGTGGAATTTGGACACCTCTAAACTCCACTCCATTGGAAAAACAATATGATATTGGGTTTGGGTTTTGAGTTGAGATCTTGGGAGAGAGAAAAAGTGGGGAGATTCTGATTCTGATTGGCTGTTTGTTCTTCAGTATATTTGATGGGTGAGAGAATCGATGAGAAAGGAAGAGAGGAGAAGACAATGGCCTTCTCTAAATCAATCAAAGCCTTCAAACATTACCTTCAACTTCAAAAACTCTCAACTTTTCCATTCTATTCGATGATTTGGGGAAACAGAGGAATGGGTTCCTACTCATTTCTACCATGGATTTCCATTTTTTTTTTTCCCTCCAAATACTCTTGCCATCGCCATCCTCATGCACAATATGACAAAAAGGTTCCATTTTTTTGACCTCCAATGCAAGTTTTTTTTCCCTTTTCTTTTTTTTTTTTAATAGATATAATAGAATTAGATTTATTATAACCCATGAGTTAAATTTGTAGATTGATAGGTGATTTAATATGATATTAGTGCTGGACATCTTAAGTGGAGGGACACGTAGAAGTATTGAAGTAATTATATTTACATCCTCATGCTGAATCCCGAAAGCAAATAAGTGGATATTTAACTAAACATGGATCAAAGGGTACCTAGTGGCTCTATTAGTTGTTGATCTACCATTCTTAGTGTTTAGAACTAGAAACTATAGTTAGAATATATGCTTACTGATCGCCTACCATGTCTCTATTTCTTTTATTTTACTTTTTCTTGCTTCAACATTATGCTTTGGCTTTCCTTCTTTAAACAGAAAAGTTGATATTGAAATCCTTTTTCTAATCCACGATGCAAATTAGACAGATATTGATTTTGATAAACAGACAAAAGGAGGTTATATAAATTTGCATGCGAAAGATCTGTTTGAGAAGTTAGCCTAAGAAGCTTGAACTTGAAAGCGGTACTATACACAATTATATATATAAGCACTTTTGTGGAGTATAGGTGGAGAGCTATGAGATCGTTCACTCAGTCTCATGAAAAAGAACTCCTTGAGCCTTAGTTGAAAGCTAATTTAAAGTTGCATTGGATAACACTTTTAAGCTAATAATAATTAAGTGTGTAGCAACATTTTTAAAAAATGCAAATATAGCAAAATCTATCAATGATAGACTTCTATCAGTGATATGGTCTATCATTAATCAACCCCACTATTAATATGATCCATCACTGATAGACTTTGAAAACAAAATATAAATTTTGCTATATTTGCAATTTTTTTTTTGCATTGTGCTATATTTGCAACTTTTTTGCATTTTGCTATACTTTAAACTTAATTATTATATTTGCAACTGTCCCTTAAAGTTAAGTTTGTTAAGCTCGAGGAGATAGCAATTTTGGAACTTTCTAGATTGATTGGTGATAACATGGTATCAAAGCAAGAGGTTCTAAGTGAGGGGGAGTATTGAAATATTGATATAAACAAATTTATCATAACCCATCAACTTAAGCTTGGTGATATATTTTAAGTTATGAGCAAATTGATTTTTAAAACTACCATTAAACTATGGGGTCTTTACAAGCAAATTTTGAAACTTTTTCAATATGATCAATTGTGTGTTAACCTGATGTAACAATTTATTATTATTATCTTTTAGTTCAATAATAAGTGAAAGTAGAGATTCAAACTTCTGAACTTTCATTTGAGAATATTATCTCTAACCAGGGTAGATTACACTCTAAAATATGCAACTTAGAGTTTGAGATAATTTTCTAAATGAAACTTTTTAGGTCATTAAATACATTAAAGAGTACTTAAAGTGCTTTTACTAGAGCCGTTATAATCAAATATCCAACTACGAGACAACCACTCCAATTTGTTGTAACAAGCCTTCAAAATTTATGAATTACTAAGTTATAACACAACTAGCTTACGCTTTGTGTTTGGTAAATCTTATGAGACAACCTACCTGACCCTACAATATCGAGGTGTCAAGGAAACTCGTAGGATATTAAATCTTAGGTAGATTACCACCATGGATCGAATCATTGATCTCTTAGCCTTTTATCAAGGTTATACACCATATTTACCATTAGACCAACCGTTGATGATTCTCTTTTTAGTAATTCATTCCATTTTTCATTTTTAGTTTTTGAATTTGTTTAACACAAAAGAAAAGAGAATCAAAAGACAATTAGGGTGAAGGAAAATTCCTTGAAATAGATTCTTAACCCACTATCGGTGTTCTTCAATCCAATTGTCAATTGATCGCCTTGGGTTGATTAGCTAGATTATGCATAATTTTGTAGTAATTGTTGAAATTAAAAGTAAGAAATTTGAGGGAAAAAAATAGTGAAATAGGTTGGTGGGATTTGATTCTTGTTTTCTTCCATCAACAAAAAGATGCAATTTCTCCTTTTAAAAAACAAACAAAGATGCAAAAATCTGAGGACTAATTGCTTACAAGTTACAGCCTTACACAGCATAGAAAAAGAAGAGAAATTTGATTAATATATATAGTCTTCAAAGTGATATGACTACTAAATGACAAGAATTCTGACAATGATAATTATACTGTCAAAATAGCTGCAAACCTCAATTTATAATTGAGGTTTTCTTTTTTCTTTTTCACTTTATTGAAAGAGAATAAAATCATTCGTTTGACCAATAATTTATTGCCATCTTATATATAAAAAAAGAATTTATAATTTTTTTTTATCGTTGATTTATTATTGTTATATTTTAGGCAAATTGTTGATTTATTTTTAAATTCACCTTATATATGTAAAATATCTTTTTTTAACTAAAATTTATTAATATGGAAACCAAACATCAATTCTTCTCAAGTATGAAAAGATGAGACAGAGGGAGAAAATAACTATCTCCAAAAAAGAGGAAGTCTCAAAAGAAGAAGTCAAAGCTTCTAGATTATGAACAACTTTGTTCTCCTCTCTAGAAATTTTACAAAAAATAGAAACATTTAGATAAGAGCAAGAAAGAGAGCCTCCTCAACAAAATATGTATATATATATATATATATACTTCAAATAAGTTAGAATTCTTAAGATTAAAAAAATTGATGACTTCAATTGAATTCGATTCCACCTCCATTATGGGATTCTGCCCATCCAAGAAACCGGGATGTGTTTTAAGTCATCGTTAATAGTTTTTGCTTCTAAGACTTTGATCGACCAATTGGTTAATATTGAGATTCACCCACCTCCAAAAGGCCACCATTATGGAATTGGGTGAACAAAGTGATCCTAAGAGGGGATGTTTCCTTCAAAGAAAAAAATCTCTAAACTTTTTCCACAGTAAGTTTGATAACTTGGGGAACATGAGGGGCGCTGTTAAAATGGATTGCGTTATGGTATCCCCAAATACCCCATCATAGACACAAATTTTCCCAAAATCCTCTTTGTTGATGGATTTACATAGACAGTTCCAATATTCCATCGGCTTCCAAAAGCCCCTGTCCAAATTCAACACATCACATTAGAGGAAAAGTAAAGCTTCAATAAGTTTTTAGTCATTTTGCATTCCCAAACCAAATGACCTGTCGTTTCCAAGTGAGTCCTGTGAAAAGAACAACCCAAATTAGTTAATATTCCTTTTTTCAATAAATTAGAAGTAATAGGAATAATATCTTGAATAATTTCACCCCATGAATTTAAATTTTTGGAAGATCATTTGATCCGCATAGTGCATTCCATGCGCTCATAATCAACCTCATCAGACGGGGAGTCTTCGAGAGTCTTGATAATATGTCTCCCTAGTTGGTAAGCACTTTTCATAAGAAACTTTCATTTAGAATCTATCCCCAAATAATCTCATCTGAAAACCATTGCCCGCTCAAAGGGATTTTGAGAATATCAAAAGAAATGCTTCTTTGACCAAATCGTCATTCAAACTACCTTCTGAGGTAATTAAGTATGAGACGGCTCTTCAACTTAAACGAGTTGTGAACCACACAAGGTCTAAAGTTTCTCTCATTAGGAATCCAAGAGTCCTCAAACACATAAATTTGTGTACCCGATCCACTCTTCACCTATAGCCTTTCTCAAACAACTTCCTCCCCCACATAATACTTCTCAAAATAAGGGAGGAGTTTGATCGTAAAGCAACCTCTAAAAAAGACACATTATGAAAATATCTTCCTTTCAAAACTCTCACAAGGAGATTGTTAGGACCCCTCACTAGATTCCAGCTATCCTTTGGTCAGCATAGCTTTGTTAAAAAGTTCAAAATATCTTAATCTTAGTCCACCCTCCTACTTCTTACAATAGAGTGTCTAGTGAATTTCTCTTTTTTCCTTTCGAAGAGCCTCAACAAAAGCGACTACGCATCAAATCCAAATCGTGGTACAAGCCATCAAGGAGTTTCAAATAACTCATTGTATAGCTGGGAAAACCCAAGCCAACGATTTGATAAGAACCTCTTTACCTCCAACAAAAAATATATTTTCCTTCCCGCACTAAAAGACCAAGGGAGTTCATCAAAGTAACTTTCAAAGGATTATCGTGTGGCCCAAGCCCAACTACTAGCTAAATCAGATGGACGGCAACAACAACACATGTGTGGGAAAAAGGCCTTTTATTTCCACTCTCTCCACTTTTACAAGTCCTTAATAGTGTTTATATATATATATATACCCTTTCACCACTCCTTAATTTTTCAATGTGGGACAAAAGAGAAGGGAAACTCCCCATGTGGCTTTTGGGCCTTAGGCTAAGGTTATGTGGGTCATTCCCAACATTCCCCCACGAATGACCTACAGGTACCGAAAAATAAAAGTAATAGAAATATGGAAGGGATTCTAAGCAAAAGAATGATGGTAAAATTAAGCATAAATATTTTGTGATCTGAATTGATGCACAGTGAGGTGGGGCAACCACTACATTCACTAAAGTGAGTTTCCTTTTGAACTTTTGTTAATTTTGGTTGAGACACCCACAACACATTTCAATCCTTGTGATTTATCTCTTGATTCTGCGATATGCATAAAATGTTGTTTTGGGTTAATCACATAAAACTGTGGATCATAGTGAAAACTCTAGAAAGTGATCGTTAACTCTTTCATAGAAGGCAACCCACAACTTCACTTTCCCGTTAGATGTTTCATCAAGTCTATCACAATAGATCACTCAAGACTGAGCTATGAAGACTTTATAAATTATCCATCAAGTCTATTGCAATAGACCACCCAAATAAAGGGCTATGGATCACTCTCAAATTATCCATCAAGTCTATCGCAATAGACCAGCCAAAATAAAGGGCTATGGATCACAGTAAGGGTTTAAATCCCACACTTGTTAAACATTCTAGGATTACTCTCCTTGTTAGGCCTTTAGTAAGAGGCTCTGCCAAATTTCTCTTAGACCTCACATATTCCAAGGAAATGGTCTCCTCCTTCAACATCTATTTCACAGCTCCATGTCTTAGGCAGATATGCCTTCTTTTGCCATTATAGACACTGTTTTTAGGTAGCTTGTGAATCGCAATGTAGAGATACTAATACAGAAGCCCCCCACAGTGGCACATCTCCTAGAAGACTTCTGAGTCATTCTGCTTCTTGTCCAGCTAGCTCCAATTCTGTAAACTCTGACTCCATAGTGGATCGAACTATACATATTTGTTTAGTTGATTTCGATGAAATAGCTCTTCCTCCTAGTATAAACATGTATCCACTTGAAGAATTTACTTCATCGTTATCTGTTACCCAGTTAGCATCACAATATCCTTCTAACACTATAGGAAAATTGTTGAAATGCAGGCAGAAGTCCATTGTACCTTTGAGGTATCTTAGTAAGCGACAAAGTGCTGTCCAATGATTTTTATTAGGATTATGGATATATTTACTCATAACATATGCAATATTAAGTCTAGTGTAGTTCATAAAAAAATATAACACTACTCATGATTTTTGCATATTCAGATTGAAAGACATTTTCACCCTTATTCTTTTTAAGACTCATATTGGGATCATAGGATGTTCTAACAGGTGTAACATCAAAACTATCAAATCTCTTAGCAATTTTTCAATATAGTGTGATTGACCTAGAGAAAACCCACTTTCAGTTTTCCTTATCTTAACACCAAGTAATACGTCACCCTTACCTAAATCTTTCATTTCAAATTGTGAGGATAGAAATGACTCAATGTCGTTGATTATATTTATATTTGTACCAAATATTAACATATCATCAACATACAAACAGATAATCACACATTAGCTCCAAACATCTTTGAGTAAAATCATTGTATACTAAAGTGTTGTTAAATTTTTCATACCATTGTTTGGGAGCTTGTTTTAGACCATAAAGAAGATTTTTTGAGTTTACAAACCTCGTTTTCATGACCAGTAACAAGAAACCCTTTAGGTTGTGTCATATATATTTCCTCTTCTAAATCATCATTGACGAATGTCGTCTTTGCATCCATCTAATGTATTACAAGACCACGTATCGCTACATAGGCTATTAATGTTGTACTAGTGGCTATCTTAGTCATAGGTGAGTAAGTGTCAAAGTAGTCTATGCCTTGCTTCTGTGTGTACCCAACAACCACTAGTCTAGCCTTAAACTTGTCTATTGTACCATCTAGTCTCATTTTCTTCTTAAAGATCAATTTACATCTAATGGGTTTATTACCTTTTGGTAGATCCACTAATTCCCATGTTGATTCATAATTAAGGATTCTAGTTCACTTTTAATTGCCTTTTTCTAAAAGCTAGAATCTATAGAGCTTAGACCTTCTTAATAGGTTTTTGGATCCTCATCTATTAAGTACATACAAACAAATTGATTGTCTATTTTATCTTAATTTTCAACTAAAAAGGTAGTTAGAAAATCAGGTCCAAAATCCTTACTAACCCTTGTCTTTTACTTCTTCTAGGCTCTAACTCGAGTGGGTTATTAGGGTTAGAAAGAGGGATTTCAGATACTTTGCTTGAAGTACTAGCATTGTGATTATGATCAAGTAAATTATCTACTGACATATCACCAGTTTTGATCATGGGAAAAACATGCTAAAAAAATACAGCATCTCTATATTCACACAATGAATTATCACTTATACACATAAACCTCTATGCAACACTATTATTAGCATAACCGATAAAAATGAAGTCAAAAGTTTTAGATCCTACCATTGGTTTCTTAAATCTATTATTAGCATAACTGATAAAAATGCAGTCAAAAGTTTTAGATCCTACCATTGGTTTCTTAAAATTCTGGATATGCTACCTTAGCTAAGCACCCCCACACTCTTAAGTAATCCAGGTTAGGTGGCTAACCCTTCCACAGCTCGTAAGGAGTCTTATCCAATTTTTTGTGTGGAACCCTGTTAAGTATAAAACAGGTAGAAAGCATTGCTTCCCCCCACATGTTATCAGATAGTCCAAAACTTAATAACATAGCATTCATCATTTCTTTTAAAGTTCTGTTCTTACGTTCTTCTATGCCATCTTGTTGTGATGAACATGGAGCAGTCATTTCATGAATTATACCACTTAATTCACAGGATTCCTTAAGAAAAGTGTCACTATATTCATCTCCTCTATCAGATCTAATTCTTTTTATTATTCTGTCTAATTGATTTTCTACTTTAGCTTTGAATTTTACAAACATGCTACTAGCTTCATCATTTGATTTTAGAAGGTAAATTTTTGTATATTTAGAGTAATTATCAACAAAAGATATATAATATTTTTTTACCACCTTTACTCATAGTGTTTCTAAAATCAGCTAAGTCTGTGTGAATTAACTCAAGCAATTCAGTGCTATGTGTTGTTATTGATTTGAAAGGTTTTTCGCTAATTTTGCTTCTACACATATTTGGCATCCATTATTCTCATGTGAGTCAGATACATTAATAAGTTGCAAATTCTTAAGCCTTTTGATTGATGCAACACTAACATGTCCTAATCTACCATGCCATACATCAAATGATTCAACCATATAAGCAAAACGAGAGACATTTTCATTCATAGAAACATGAGTAGAAACAACATTCAAAACAAACAAGCCATCAAACATATATCCCTTACCAACAAAGTCACCATTTTTTGTGATGATAACTTTATCAGTTTCAAACACAATCCTAGCCCTGCTTTGTTCAACAGACTCCCTGGCACCAAATTCCTATGCAAAGACCGAACATACAAAACATCACTAAGGGATAAAGTCTTTCTAGAAGCAAGTTTTAACAAAATCTTCCCTTTCCCAAGTACACTATTAGTTGCTGAATTTCCCATGAAAGAGATCCCGATTTGAGCAAAAATGCCTTAATGCCTCAATGTCGAAGATCCAATCAGATTTGTTTTCCACCAAATTTGCCTTCATAACAACTGCAACAATGATGTCACCATCAACTACATTGGCTTGTGGAATTGGTTTGGCAGCAACAAGATATTGGTTTGGTCTTCTCTTTCCTTCATTGCACTAGTAAGATTTATGTCTTGGTTTCCCACAGACATAACATATCACCTTGGATTTCTCAATTTTTCCACTAGCAGCCTTGAATTGACCCTTCTTTTGTGACAGTTTTGCTGTTTGTTTCCATTTGTTTTTGAACTTGTCTTTCACATTTGAAGATTCAACAAGGTTAGCATTAAGCGAATTAACAGATAGAGAGTTCAACTTATGCTTTTGTCTGTTTGCCTCCTCAGTGCTCATGCGACTGATCAACCCCGACAATGTCAGATCTTTCTTTTTGTGTTAAGTGGTTATGGTAGTCACTCCAGGATGGTGAAAATTTTTCAAGTAATACGTTCGCTTGAAGAATCTCGCACATTTTCATGCCCTCAGATAACACATTTGCCACTAGGTTTTCACATTCATGGACTTGCTCCATGATAGGTTTATCGTCGGCCATCTGAAACTGCAACCATTTCCTGACCACGTACTTTTTCCTTCTAGCATCATCACCACCATATCTCGATTCCAGTGTGGTTCAAATTGCCTTTGCAGATTTTTGAACAACAAACAAATCAAACAGAGAATTCGTCATGTGATTGAGCAGATGCCCGCAAATCATCTCATTGTCCTTCTCAAATTGGCCGACGTCCGCGACAAGAACCGTGACTGAGGCAGCATCCTTGGATGTGGTTGGAGCCATGATGATAGTATCATCTGTGGAAGTTTCGACATCAGCAACCGCAACATCAACAGGTTTAGATCTGGCAGGGCAGTCCTCGATCAGAACGTAATCCACCTCCAATTGCTTGAAGAAGATGATCAATTTCTATGACCATCGGTAGTAATTAGGTCCATCAAGCGGCTCCAATTTAGACATATCTAGAAGAACTTTTTCGAATTTGATCAACATTGGTATATAATTGCTTTCAACTATTAATGAACAATCAGATTTAGACTCAGTGGGTTGTGTTGTGGATACTACTACCTTGAAAGCAATCTTGGCAGACCGTGGTGCTAATCATCGTTGCTGGTTGCTCCCCAAGGTTAACACAACACCCACCGTCAGATGTGCACTCGTCGGATGAAGGGTTGGAATCTACGAGAGAAGTAGAATGAAGATAGGGAAAGAGTTTGGAATTTTAAGTGTTCTGATCGGTTCCCCTTTGGTTTTCAAGAAGAAGAAGAAGAATGACCAGATTCAATGTTAGATAAACTAAAAATCATTTCTTTTTTTCACACACACACAATTGCCCAAGTGACAAAATGAATGGCAATGGCAACATGCATGTGGAGAAAAGCCCTTTGCTTTCACTCTCTCCACTTTTACAAATCCCAAAAAGTGTTCATATATACCCTTTCACCACTCCTTAATTTTCCAACGTGGGACAAAGGAGAAGGAAAACTTCTCATGTAGCTTTTGGGCCTTCGGCCTAAAGTGATGTGGGTCATTCCCAACATTGTATGGATTTCTTTTGTTTATTTAATATTATTATTTTTAAATAATAAAGAGTACAATATTGGAAGATTATTATAGTAATTGGTATATTAAAGAAAAATCCTTAATTATTTCATATCAGACAGATTTGTAAATATTGGAAGTTTTTAACATTTTGTGTAATATTTCGATCTTAATTTGGCCCATTTATAGAGAAACTCCTTTTGATATTTAACTTAAACTTAAATATAATACCCTTTTAAATTACATTATCAAAACGATAATGCTTGAAACCATTTGAATGAAGTCAGTGAAGAACATGGTACCTAACATTACAACTTTATTCAATTCACTTACATTTAAATAAGTTGAAGTGGTGCCAAAGTTCTTATTCTAATGCTTATGGGCAGAGCTTGATAATATTTTAATATATGATCTTTAGTACTAATAACATAAAAATAATATGTTTTTGGAGTTGCCTAGGTCACTAAGGAACCCAAAAAACATGGAAAATTACAAAAAAGGACTGAGTTGCGCAGCTCCAAGAAAAGCTTTGGGATACAAAATAGTTTTGGAAAGTGATGCAACCATATTTATGTTTGTCCTATTCATTGGGGGAAGATATGCTAATTAAACAAATCCCTTTTGGAGTTTTTTGCATTATTTTAGAGGCAAACCAATTATAGAGAAGATGCCGCAACCAAACACTACTATTGGTAATCCCATTTGGATGATGGCTTTCCTCACTAATTTCTAAATTATTGTCTCCCTTTTGTAAATTATAAACTTGAAGACAGTTGGTGGTTTTAAAGTTTGTAGACCGTTATATGTGGTTTATTTGTAGAACTTTATATGCGGTTTATGATTTTATTAAGTATGAGTTACGAAACTTTTGTGTGTATATGATACTTTTGTTTGAATTGGGTTGATGTCAACTTGACATTCACGTAATAGCAACGATAAATTTATTTGACAGAGAGAATGTGACTAACAAAATAGGAAAATTTATGCACTAGTGTGATGCTTGCCACACATGCTCCAATGTTTAAGTTAGAGAGTGCATTAGGACAAGTTAATTGTTTATGAATGGAGAACATACGTACACTTCTCCTTGGTGCTATCATGATATATTTATAAGAGTGGTTGACCTAGTTTGTCCTCATGGGATTTTAGAGTTGCTTTGGGATAATTATTCAACTCACTGAGCCGAAGAGGATGACCAATTTCGCATTTGGCTAGAGTCAACCTTAACCTTGGCCGAGGTCGAGCCCTTCTTTAAAGCCAATTTTGGTCATAAAATGATGCTTTAGGTTAGGAAATGTACATTGGACATGCCTCATTAGCTATTTTGTTAGGCATGTGTAAGGGCCGAGGCCGAGCACGTTGATTTAGGCCTTGACCCAAGCTAACACTTTGGCCCATTTTGGTCCTGGAGTGCTATTTTTGGCCCGAACATTGTTATTTTCTCCACATTATTGCTTCTATCCCTATTTTATATCAATTATACACTTTGAAATCACCAATAAAAAATTACATAGAAATAAGTAATAAAAATTGGGAGTTTGCTTTGGTGTATGGTTTTGTAGGTTGATATAATGTGTATGAAGAATATAGTATGTAACACGAAAGAATAAGTTTTATGTCAATTAATGAATACCATATTTGTATATTTTTTTAATCTTAAAACTAGGGTTATATAATGTGAAAATTGGGTATAAAATGCATTATTAAAATTCAAGAAGTGTTAAGTTAGTAAAAATAAGTTATTATAAATTTATGGGGGGTGTTTGGCTCACCAATATGAGTTGGGTTGAGTTGGTAAGAGTTACCAACTCAATGTTTTCAATGGCCCCACCCCTACTGCCGATAACTATCGTTGCCACACTCTAGCGACATATTTCGCCAACCAACTCCGATGACCAATTTTGTGCGGGCAACTCGGGTAACAACCAGGTTTGATGATCCACGCCGAAATTCACCTCAGATGATCAACTTTGATGAAGGCCACCTATAATGATCAATTTCACATAACAACTACCTTTAGGGGGCAATTCCAATGATCACCTTAGGTGACCAACTCCAACCACCAATTTCGTCGTTTATCTCCAAAGACTCAAAAGTGTTTTAAATAGAAAAAATGAAATTATTAGTTTATAATGTTTAATAGTCGTCTTTTATAGTATTTGATATTGATGAATTTTCTGAGGATGATTGGGTCATCTTTATAGACCTACTTATCACAAACATCTAACCCTCTCTCCCCCCCGCTTCTTAACAGTTCCATCATAGGCTAGGAAGAGGCATTGTTTGTATCTACTTGGTACAAGTAAGTAGCTTGACTATCTTAATCTAATATATATCTTTTTGTATCCATAAAATTGGCTCATTGTTGACTATGTTTATATATATATATATTTTGCGAACATGTAAATAGATCAATAATGACAACCCTATTTTTTATGCATGTTCAACTCATACACTCCATATCCATTAAAGTATGTTGTAGCGTTGTTGATTATATAAATAACGATATTTTGTCTACATTAAGTCCAATAGTTATATGTAGAATATTGTAAAATATATTTTTATTTATTGAGTCCACATCTCAAATGAGTGCTAAGAAGTTGGGAAAATATTTGTGTAGTTGAATGGTGGAACAAAAAGTTAAAATGCATACTTTTTTAGGTTAAAAAAACTGCACCTCAGACACAGATAAATATTACCAACTCAGCTAACTCAACACCCAAACACAAACAATTCCTGCACGGAAAATTTCACATCTTGTTTTTTCCTCTTTTTTCCTTGACTAATTTTTCATATACTTTTAACTACATAATTTTTTAGCAATTTTCTAATTCATTAAATGGAATATTTCAAATATGTTTTTTTAATTTAAATAAAAAATTATTTTTCTAATAAAAACAATGAATATGTGCCATTTTCAAATATATAATTAAAATAGTAAATACTCATTATTTCTAAAAGTTAAATTTTAAATATTTTAACGTCATAATTTTTCTAACTTAAAATTTCAACATCCAAGGTCTTTAAAAAGTCTTAAATTTAAATATTAAAACATTCGTAATTATTCTAGGAAAATCTTCAATTGCATACAAAGTCACAACATATATTTTTTTTAACAAAAATATTACAATACGACAACATGAGGAAATATTGGACAAAGAATTACTATGAATCAATGTTAAACAAATAATTAAAATAGGCAAATTAATTAGAAATTAAAATATACAATGTGAAGGTGAGAGGGAGTCAGGGAGAAGAATGAAGTCGGCTGAAGGATGCTAAGACGGCTGGGGAGGTGTCCGGGAAGGGAATGGGTGCTCTTAGTTTTATATTTATAATCTATAATATATTATAGAAATTTTTTTTGACACTTTTGTTCCTTCTTCAATTTACTCATTTACAAAATATGACATTAAAGATTAAATATGAATATTAAGAATGTGTTTGAAATACATTTTCAAGTGTTTAATTAAAAAATAAGTCATTTTAGAGAAAAAATTAAAGTGTTTGGTAACTACTAAAAATAGATTTTGAAGTGTATTCTAAACCGTTTTTATCAAAAGAGTTTAAATAAAAATGAGTTTTATTTTTTATTTTTTTATTTTTTATTTTATTTTATAAACACTTTCTTCTTAAGTCAATCAAAACATGTAACGATCCGACTAATACAATCTAAACGGACCATTACTCAATGCATGCAAATTTTCAAGAAAGACACTGTGCGGTTAGTAAGAAAGAAATAATGCTTTCTATGGAAATTTCTGTTTATTTAAATTCAAGAAAAACAATGCATAACATATAAAAGAGAATTTTGGTTCGGGGTACCCCTAATAAAATCAATAAAATTTCATGAACAGGAATCCACATGCAAAATAAAAGACAAACTTCAAAACAAAATTTGACAATTTAACAAAACTCATTAAAACATGTAGTTCTAAGCGGAAGCTACTGCGGGTCCCGTGAAGCCATCAAGGATTCCTCTTGTCATTCGCCAGCACGTTCTTTCCCTTACCTGAAAAAAATAAGATGAAAGGGTGAGCAATTATATTACTCAGTAAGTGACCCCACTACCGGAGCCGGGCTAGGCACCCAAGTCCTTTAAGTGCATTAGACATACGACAGGCATATCAACATACTTCAATAGGGAACTGGTTATATTGGCACCCAAGTCCTTTAAGTGCATTAGTCTTAAGACAGGCATATCTAACATGCTTTTATAGGGAACTAGTTATACTCTCCCTACAGTTGGTTTTGGATGTCCACAAACCTCTGGAGCCCCGAAGGAACTCTTACCTCTGGTGATCCCGAAGGATCACAAACCTCTGGTGATCCCGAGGGACCACAACCTCTAGTGAACCCGAAGGAACACATCCTCTGGTGACCCCGAAGGACCACAACCTCTGGTGAACCCGAAGGAACACAACCTCTAGTGACCCCGAAGGACCACAACCTCTGGTGAACCTGAAGGAACACAACCTCTGGTGACCCCGAAGGACCACAACCTCTGGTGAACCTGAAGGAACACAACCTCTAGTGACCCCGAAGGACCAGAACCTCTGGTGAACCCGAAGGAACACAACCTCTAGTGACCCCGAAGGACCACAACCTCTGGTGAACATCCAACCGACGTAGGGGAGTTACCACTACCCAGCACACATGACCAATTAAATTCTCACTCCTTTCCTTCCATGAATTCATACATTAACAGCGCTGTTTATAAACATCTCATAATATAAGCATATGCATTTCACATACATCCTTTAAAACATGGGAATTTCATACAAGCATGCTATCTCACATGGGGTTTAGAAATTTTACTCATCATGGCAACTAAACATATGGCGATTTCACATACATCCTTTAAACATGGGAATTTCATACAAGCATGCTATCTCACATGGGGCTTAGAAATTTTACTCATCATGGCAACTAAACATATGGCGGGAAGGCGGTTCAGGTAGTAAGACCACTTACCTGAGCAATTATATTAACTTATCCACACGGCAGTCTGTTGAAAAGTTCTTGGTCAACCAAGTGTGGCTTAACTCGCAGTTGCTCCAATCCTTTCTACCTAACACAATTCCCGGCCACCTAAGAGGATTTTAACCACATAAGTCAAAATCACCAATAGTTTACCAAATTACGCCACAAATTTTCCTTGGGTCCGAGGTACTTACTCGAACGTTACCGGTTTGGTGACTAGTAATCAGGCGAGCGTTTGACTGAAACGGCAGTGGAGGAGCACCGACGGCGGAAGAGAGAGAAAATCGGCGGCGGAAGAGAGAGAAACTGGCGGCGGTGCTGAAGAGAGAGAGAGAGAGAGAGAGAGAGAGAGAGCTCGAAGCCGGCGCTGCAGCCACGAGGAAGAGGAAGAACACCCGGCGGCCGGCGACGTTGCAGCCACGAGGAAGAAGGAGACCCGACGGCGCTGCTGAGCGAGGAAGAAAGAGAAAAATTCCGACGGCCGACGGCGCTGCTGCGCGAGGAAGAAGGAGAAAAATTCCGAGGGGTGGTGGCAGTTCAGTCGTGAGGAGGAAGAAGAAGAAGAAGAAGAAGAAGAAGAAGAAGAAGAAGAAGAGAAGGCTGGCGCGGCGCTGCGAAGAAGAAGAAGAAGAACCGGGGGGGGGGGGGGCGGCGCGCGAGAGAGAGAAGACCCTTTTTTCCTTTTTCTTTTTTTTTTTATTTTGGCATGCAAATCGAGGCCTATTTAAAAGAAACCCTAATTCCCTATTCCTTCCTCTTTTCCCCTTTTCTTTTTCCAACCAAATAAAACAAAATCAAATAAAATCTTCTACACCTAAGATTTACCTCAATTATCCAAATCTACCAAAATTAATCACCTTTATTTTACTCGCCCCAAGATAAAATTATCCTTTTCTAAATTCCAAATTTTTCCCTTAACTCAAATTTCGAAATTTTCCATCTTAGCTTAAATAAAGGCATGAATACATAAAGATAACTATATTTTTTTTCTTTTCGCACATAATAACTTAAACTTATTTACTAGGAAGATTTACCTTAACGATTTGGGATTGTTACATTCTTCCCCCCTTGAGAAACTTTTGTCCCCGAAAGTTTTTTACTGTTGGAACAACTCTGGGTACTCTGACCTCATTTCATCCTCTCGTTCCCACGTTGCCTCCTCACGCTGGTGGTTCTGCCAAAGGACTTTCACCAATGCTATCTCCCGGTTGCGCAGAACCTTCACTTCCCTTACGAGAATTTGCACTGGCCTTTCCTTATAACTTAAATCTTTGCGCAACTGTAAGGGCTCAAAGTCGATCACATGGGATGGATCTGCCATATACTTCCGAAGCATGGAGACATGAAACACATTATGAACTGCGGAGAGCGACGGTGGCAAGGCTAACCGATAGGCCATGGGGCCAACTCGCTCCAATATTTCAAACGGTCCAATGAACCGAGGGCTTAGCTTCCCCTTTTTCCCGAACCTCAAGACACCTTTCATAGGTGCCACTTTCAAGAATACCTTCTCACCTACCTCAAATTCCAGGTCTCGCCGTCTTACATCGGCGTAACTTTTCTGTCTACTCTGAGCTGTCTGCATCCTTGCCCTAATCCTCTGTATAGCCTCGTTGGTGAGTTGTACTAACTCTGGTCCTAACAGTCTTCGCTCCCTAACTTCATCCCAGCAAACCGGAGATCTGCAACACTTACCATATAAGGCCTCGAATGGCGCCATGCCAATGGTAGTTTGATAACTGTTATTGTAGGCAAACTCCATCAAGTGCAAGTGGCAGTCCCAACTTCCTGGAAAATCTAGGGCGCAGGCACGTAACATGTCCTCTAGTACCTGGTTTAAGCGCTCCGTTTGTCCATCCGTCTGTGGGTGAAAAGCCGTACTAAAATCCAATCGAGTGCCCAACGCAGTCTGGAGACTCTTCCAAAAGTTTGACGTGAAACGAGGGTTTCTGTCAGACAATATAGAAACTGGCACTCCGTGTAGCCTTACTACCTCCCTGATATAAATTTGTGCCCACTTACTTACTGAAAAGGTGGACTTTCCCAGAATAAAATGTGTTGACTTGGTGAGTCTATCCACAATGACCCATATCACCGTGTGACCTTTCGCTGTTTTGGGTAAACCTACAATGAAGTCCATAGATACATTATCCCATTTCCACTCGGGTACCGACAGGGGCTGCAACAACCCTGCCTGCTTCTGCCTCGGAGCCTTCACTTGCTGGCATACGAAACACTTACCAACGAATTCAGCCACTTCTCTCTTCATATTGGGCCACCAGTAGTGACGCTTCAGGTCCTGATACATCTTGGTACTGCCCGGATGTATCGCAAATGGGGAGTTATGAGCCTCTGACAACAGTTCATCTTTAACGCTGCCTGCTGGAACACACAAGCGTCCGTGGTAGGTAAGGCCACTATCAGAGGACACCAACAACTCACTAATCTGCCCCGACTCCATCTGGCGAAGTTTTTCCTTAAGGTACGGATCCTCCTGCTGGGCGTCTATGATCCTTTGTCTCAAGGTGGGTTGCACTGATAGTTGAGCTAACTGAGAAGTGACTTCTCCTAGCGCCACTGCAATGCCTGCTCGCTCAAAGTCCTTGCACAGTGGGGCCTGGTCGGTAATCAAAGCTGCTGAATGAACTGCCTTCCTGCTCAAGGCATCTGCCACTACATTTGCCTTTCCGGGATGGTACAGGATCTCCACATCATAATCCTTTACTAACTCTAACCACCTGCGCTGTCTCATGTTCAACTCCTTCTGAGTGAAGAAGTACTTCAAGCTTTTATGGTTAGTGAAGATCTGGATTCTTTCCCCGTACAGGTAGTGCCTCCATATCTTCAGAGCGAAAACAACTGCTGCAACTCCAAATCGTGAGTTGGGTAATTCTGCTCGTGGCTTTTTAATTGCCAGGATGCATAAGCGACCACCTTGCCGTGCTGCATCAACACACAACCCAGTCCCTTTTTGGAAGCATCACTATAAACGACAAAACTCCTTGATCCATCTGGAATGGTAAGTACTGGTGCAGACACTAGCCTCTGCTTGAGGTCTTGGAAACTCTCTTCACAAGCCTTACTCCAAAAAAAGGAATTACCTTTCCGGGTCAACTGAGTCAACGGCCTGGCTACACGAGAGAAATCTTTCACAAACCGACGGTAGTAGCCAGCTAAACCCAGAAAACTACGTACTTCACTAGCTGTCGTAGGGCGAGGCCAGCTCGTAACCGCCTCTATCTTGGCAGGATCTACCGAGACACCATCCTTGGACACCACATGTCCTAAAAAGGATACCTGCTTCAACCAGAATTCGCACTTAGAAAACTTGGCATACAACTTATGTGCCCTTAAGGTTTCTAGAACCTTTCGCAGATGCCCCTCGTGCTCTTCCTCTGTCTTGGAATATACCAGAATATCATCGATGAATACGATGACGAATGCGTCAAGAAAGTCCTTGAACACCCGGTTCATTAGATCCATGAATACTGCAGGGGCATTTGTCAGACCAAAGGACATGACGATGAATTCGTAGTGTCCATAACGGGAACGAAAAGCGGTCTTAGGAACGTCACTGCCCTTTATTCTCAACTGATGATATCCTGAACGAAGGTCAATCTTTGAGAAAACCGTGGCTCCCTGCAACTGGTCAAATAGATCGTCAATTCCGGGGAGATCTTGTTGGCAAAAGAAAAGATAAAAGCCTGTCGGGTAGAAATAGAAAATCAAGAGTTAGAGGTTACCCTAATCGTCTTGGCCATGCGGGACTTCGACGTCATTCTAGGCATGGATTGGTTGGCTGCTAACCATGCCAGTATAGACTGTGCAAGAAAGGAAGTGATTTTCACTCCTCCGTCGGGGCCTAACTTCAAATTTAAGGGAGCAGGGACGGTGGTTCTACCCAAGGTCATTTCGGCTCTAAAGGTTCGCAGACTACTTAACCAGGGTACCAGGGGTATTCTGGCCAGTGTGGTAGACGTTAGAGAGGATGAGGCCACCTTAACTTTAGAACCTGTGGTACGAGACTATCCGGACGTTTTTCCAGAGGACCTTCCAGGCTTACCACCGGTTCAGGAGATTGATTTCGCCATAGAGGTGGAGCCCGGTACGGTTCCCATATCCAAGGCTCCTTATCGTATGGCTCCAGCAGAGCTAAGAGAGCTGAAGGTGCAGCTGCAAGAGTTGCTTGACAAGGGTTTTATCCGGCCGAGTGTGTTGCCTTGGGGGGCAACCCCAAATTGTTGAGGTAAATCCTCCAAGTAAATAAGTTTAAGTTATTATGTGTGAAAAGAAAAAAATATAGTTATCTTTATGTATTCATGCCTTTATTTAAGCTAAGATGGAAAATTTCAAAATTTGAGTTAAGGGAAAAATTTGGAATTTAGAAAAGGATAATTTTATCTTGGGGCGAGTAAAATAAAGGTGATTAATTTTGGTAGATTTGGATAATTGAGGTAAATCTTAGGTGTAGAAGATTTTATTTGATTTTGTTTTATTTGGTTGGAAAAAGAAAAGGGGAAAAGAGGAAGGAATAGGGAATTAGGGTTTCTTTTAAATAGGCCTCGATTTGTGTGCCAAAATAAAAAAAAGAAAAAGGAAAAAAGGGTCTTCTCTCTCTCGCGCGCCGCCCCCCCCGGTTCTTCTTCTTCTTCTTCGCAGCGCCGCGCCGGCCTTCTCTTCTTCTTCTTCTTCTTCTTCTTCTTCTTCTTCCTCACGACTGAACCGCCGCCGCCCCTCGGAATTTTTCTCCTTCTTCCTCGCGCAGCAGCGCCGTCGGCCGTCGAAATTTTTCTCTTTCTTCCTCGCGCAGCAGCGCCGTCGGGTCTCCTTCTTCCTCGTGGCTGTAGCGCCGCCGGCCGCCGGGTGTTCTTCCTCTTCTCGCAGCTGCAGCGCCGGCTTCGAGCTCTCTCTCTTCAGCACCGCCGCCGGTTTCTCTCTCTTCCGCCGTCGATTTTCTCTCTCTTCCGCCGCCGGTGCTCCTCCGCTGCCGTTTCAGTCAGATGCTCGCCTGATTGCTAGTCACCAAACCGGTAACGTTCGAGTAAGTACCTCGGACCCAAGGAAAATTTGTGGCGTAATTTGGTAAACTATTGGTGATTTGGACTTATGTGGTTAAAATCCTCTTAGGTGGCCGGGAATTGTGTTGGGTAGAAAGGATTGGAGCAACTGCGAGTTAAGCCACACTTGGTTGACCAAGAACTTTTCAACAGACTGCCGTGTGGATAAGTTAATATAATTGCTCAGGTAAGTGGTCTTACTACTTGAACCGAGTAAAATTTCTAAGCCCCATGTGAGATAGCATGCTTGTATGAAATTCCCATGTTTAAAGGATATATGTGAAATCGCCATTTGTTTAGTTGCCATGATGAGTAAAATTTCTAAACCCCATGTGAGATAGCATGCATGTATGAAATTCCCATGTTTTAAATGATGTATGTGAAATGCATATGCTTATATTATGAGATGTTTATAAACAGCGCTGTTAATGTATGAATTCATGGAAGGAAAGGAGTGAGAATTAATTTGGTCATGTGTGCTGGGTAGTGGTAACTCCCCTACGTCAGTTGGATGTTCACCAGAGGTTGTGGTCCTTCGGGGTCACTAGAGGTTGTGTTCCTTCGGGTTCACCAGAGGTTGTGGTCCTTCGGGGTCACCAGAGGTTGTGTTCCTTCGGGTTCACCAAAGGTTGTGGTCCTTCGGGGTCACTAGAGGATGTGTTCCTTCGGGTTCACCAGAGGTTGTGGTCCCTCGGGATCACCAGAGGTTTGTGATCCTTCGGGATCACCAGAGGTAAGAGTTCCTTCGGGGCTCCAGAGGTTTGTGGACATCCAAAACCAACTGTAGGGAGAGTATAACCAGTTCCCTATAAAAGCATGTTAGATATGCCTGTCTTAAGACTAATGCACTTAAAGGACTTGGGTGCCAGTATAACCAGTTCCCTATAAAAGCATGTTAGATATGCCTGTCTTAAGACTAATGCACTTAAAGGACTTGGGTGCCAGTATAACCAGTTCCCTATTGAAGTATGTTGATATGCCTGTCGTATGTCTAATGCACTTAAAGGACTTGGGTGCCTAGCCCGGCTCTAGTAGTGGGGTCACTTACTGAGTAATATAATTGCTCACCCTTTCATCTTATTTTTTTCAGGTAAGGGAAAGAACGTGCTGGCGAATGACAAGAGGAATCCTTGATGGCTTCACGGGACCCGCAGTAGCTTCCGCTTAGAACTACATGTTTTAATGAGTTTTGTTAAATTGTCCAATTTTGTTTTGAAGTTTGTCTTTTATTTTGCATGTGGATTCCTGTTCATGAAATTTTATTGATTTTATTAGGGGTACCCCGAACCAAAATTCTCTTTTATATGTTATGCATTGTTTTTCTTGAATTTAAATAAACAGAAATTTCCATGGAAAGCATTGTTTCTTTCTTACTAACCGCACAGTGTCTTTCTTGAAAATTTGCATGCATTGAGTAATGGTCCGTTTAGATTGTATTAGGCGAGTCGTTACAAAACAGACTCTAAATAAATATTAAATTATTAGCTATCAATATAATTCATGATTAATTAATTATTAATTGTTAAAAATAAGTGTAATAGAAATTCAAAGGTTGGAATGTAAAGAGTTTCTCCTCCATTAAAGATTAATTATAAACAGTAAATAAATAATAATATATTAAATGTCAATAATATAATTAATCATTGATTATCAAATAATAAGCATGATAAAATTTTGGGAAATTATTATAACTAGAAAAAATAAAAAATATCAAACTATTTACAAATATAGAAAATTTTTGTAAATAGTTTGACTCATTTTGCTATATTTGCAAATAATCCTAAAAATTCAGGAGTTGGAATGTAAAAAGTTTCTCATACTTTATAATTATATTTCTTTAATTTAAATCAAAAATAAAATTTTAATAGTTCTAGGATTCAAAAAGTTTTGTAACTCTCAACTCTACTACTATAAAAATCAGTTTTCTTGATCACCATTTTCACCACCACTTTAAGCTTCATTCTTTCTTTCTTGTTCTTTCAGTGCATTATGCTTCAAGTCTCTTCAATCTTCTAAGCATCTCAAGATGTTATATTTAAATAGCAAAGAAAACATGTCTCACATCTATACCTCGAATCTTAAGATTGTGGTGTGACACCTCAATTTTGATGAAGTTGAAGAAGAGTGTTTATCTACCCATTATTATAAAGAAATGAGTGTATAACTAAAGTCTTCTTTTTGTTATTGTTTTTGTTAATTTTGTTTTTTAATAACTGAGTTGATTAAATATTTGCTGAAAAAAATAAAAATAATTATTGATCTATCTATTTTGAGGAATGTACCTAGCTATAGTCTTAAATTTTTTTTGTTACTTTTTTAAGTTGTTTTTTCTATTTATAATTTATATGCGATAGATGTCTAAAAGTGCATGCTTTTATCATCTATTTTGTGACTTCTCTTTGGTAAAAGACAGTTTGTGTGGTATTTTGACCCTAGAATGGTCTAAATTAGGTAAAATGAGCAATCACGTGTATTTTGATTGTTTAAAGTGTGTTTTTAGTGATTTGGACTGAATATATGAGCTTTGATGCTGATTTTTTCCTGTCGTAGATTTTGACCTTGAGGCAGCCACATTGCCAAAACATGATGCAACTGCACCAAAACCCTAATTTCCAAAATTGTGCCTGTCGTCCATAGTTGCTATTTACTCGGTCCTCAACTATTCTTTAGCGCTGGAATTGATGGGAAGCTTGTTCAAAACATGAAATTCAGTCATTTTGCAACCAATTTGAGCCTATAAAAGGATGAGAAGTTTCTCTCTTCAAGAATCCACAATCCACACCCAAATTCCAACCATCCTTTGGACAGATTCTTATCTCCTCAGTCAGAAACCTTCATGAATGGTCGTTCCTTTGAAGGATTTCAACTCTAGGCTATCCCTACCCTGTGAAAACGTGTGTAAAGAAGGGATTCTACTCCAAAAAGGGAGAAACCACCCAGTGAAAACGTGGACATATTCTACTCCAAAAAGGGAAAGATTTGGAGTGTTGAAGTTTGGTCCAAGGACATTCTTGTATTATATTTTTTAGAATTTCTTTTAGTTTCTCATTGTAGTTTTCTATTTTTATTTTTGTTGTCATTCGTTGAACATTTATCTTGTAATCATGAAGTCTATTCATTTATTCTTAATCATGAGCTAAATTCTCTAAGGAGTTCAGTTATATTAATACCTTAGGGCTTTATGGCTTGAACATTGCTTATGTTTCATATCTTTTTAACTTTTGTATTTCCTTTGTTGAGTTTATGGATATTGTTAAGTTAAATTGATCACTTAGTTTAGGAACCTAGTGTAGTCTTAATGCTGAGAAGGTTAGGATATAAACTGACGTCACAAAGAAATATGTGACTAAGAGCCTAGAAATAAGACTGTCACGTAGCCTTAAAAATAAAGGACACCATAAGATAAAAAGATTGCATAAATTAATTTAAGATCTGACTAACCATAGAAATATAGGCATTAGTTGCTTAAAGCTCCTAAAGGAACTTGACACAAGATCAAATAGGAAGTTTTCTGTCCATGGCTAAGTCACTATCATGGTATGATGCAGTTACATTGCCCAAGACACACTGCCCTTTTGGTTGAAGCATAATTGTATCCTTGTTCAACACTCTTGCTTATTGTTTTTATCAACATTTAACCTCAAAATCACTAATTCATTGATCACCCCTTGGTTTGCATCGAAAAGCGCTTTCTTAGAAAAATTGAATTGTATAAATTGTCTCATGGGATTTGACTCTTGAATTCTCCAAGATTTATTACTTCATTGATAGTGTATGTCTGCACTTAGACCATATTTATTTTCATTTTATCATTCATACACATTGGTTGATCAGTATATTATTATTTTATTTTAAATGATTATTGGAAATACAATAGATCTATCAATTACATGCTTATGTTCCTTTTGTTGAATTTAAAATCATATAATCCCATGTCTAATTTTTTAAAATCAAGTATAAATAGTTAATTTATTATCAATGATATATTAAAAATAAAAGGATGGGACACAAAACGTTTTATTTCTTCATCCACAAAGAATTTCAAAATTTTTTTCTTTAGTTATAATAAGTAACTTTAATTAATATTTCATCTAATTATAAAAAAAGACATTTTTTGATTTTTTTAAAAATAAAAACACATGCGCATTTGCACAAGGTAAAATACTAGTATATATAAAGTTGGGGAAAAAATCTCTTTAGTTGTTTTAATATATATATATCTAATCGGGGCAGAGCCAGGGACAAGGAAATAAGCCCTGTCCTTGACCCTATTTAACAAATGTGAAAAAAATACTCCTCAATCCTGTTCGAGGTGGGTCTCTGTAGGGTTAAATAGACATCTCTACAGACAATTATTACCAATAGAAACAATTATTTCACGTAGACAATTATTACCACCTCAACTCACCCCAACTTTGCGCACCAAATGCATCCTATGAGTCATTTTTGTTAATTTGAGGATATTTTGAAGTGAATTAAACTAGTTTGAGATGAGTTGAGTAGTGTTGTAGTCTGTAGGAAAACCAAAAAATTGCCCTAATGTGAACACATTATGCCTTAGACCCAGTAAAATGAGACTTTTCGAAACAATTCATATTTTGCCATCTTTTGCTCCCAAGCCAATCTTTGAAGCTAAATTCAACTAAGATTTCGTGGAGCATGAATTTGGAAGAATCGAGTTTAACAAAAGCCCGTACTAGTGAAGGAAAACTTCATCTTCTTCAAGAATGACAATTCCTCTGGCCTCACTAGGCTTAACCTCGGGAAGACGTGTTGTGATAACTTGTAAAAATACAAGTTATTATGGTTCTTTCTTAGAATAATGGAGAGGATTTAATGTATTATGCGACAATTTTGACCTATATTCATTGATAAAAATCTTCTTTACGTTTTACGCTTTTGATTTGCTTAAGGTCAATTTTCTTAAGGTAAATTGTATCTCCAATGCATGATCTTTTGCAGGAAACAACTAACTCAAACATATGCGTCCATCAACTTGACGAACGCAAAACCTACGATCGACAAACGCATGCTTTAGGATCTCAGACAACTGTAAATCATTTCTTAAAGGTAGTCTGCGATATCTGCAATGCTATAAGTGGTCGCCAATTAGTCGAAAATGATGCAAAGTAGGGCAATGTCAGCAACCCAAAGTTGCAACACAGACTCTATCAAAAGGCAAAAATTGAAGACAAAAAGGGTTGTTGAAATTTTCTGGACATTAGCCGTCTAAGGTAGACCCTTTCCAAGAAGACAATCGGAGATAGAGTATTCGAGAGAGTTATCTTCTCGCCAACCAACCATTTCGTCGCACACAGTGAAGCACGCGACCATAGTCGACGGAAACAAGAGATTGTCCCACCCCCAATTACATTCCTGCTTTCTATCTTTATTTTTGCATTGTTGCTTACTGTGTACATCATGATATTGAGTACTTTTATAACAACTATATCATCTTCACTAATTTCAATTATCTTCCATGAACTCCACCTTTTCAACTCTTTCCAGTTTTCTGTGTACAAGCATGAGTAACTAAATCTAACTAGGGTCAGGGCAAAATTATCATCTTTCTAAAGAACAAAGTTAAGATGATCTCATTTTTGCTTGATGTGTTTGAATTCATTGCTTATTTTCATTTACCCAATCAAAATAAGTAACGATAATCAACTGCTCTAGAGAGTAAGTAATTGTAGATTTCATTAAGCAAATTAAGAAGTGTTTCTAGAAATAGAAACAACCTTAAGTTCAATAAAACTCCATCCATGCCTTATAGAAATGTGAAGTATGTGGTTTGTTAACCGAGAGGTGCCACCCATAATTTGAGAACACGAAATAACTTTAAGCGGTGTTTTGAAGATAGGTGATAATAGCCTCATAACCCTATTTTTTCCATTCATATTATCTCTTCCGCTGATGAACTGTTATGCACAGAACTCTGTCACTTCCACCATTTAGTAGCATACTTTCTTTACTTTCTGTAATTTACTTCTTTAACATCTTGTCATAATAGCACCATCACAGTTTGAGAATCTTAAATCTAAAAATAAGTTTCTATTTCGACCTCAGACTCATCGAGGAACCTATATTCAGTTTATACTTGGGCTGAAAGTAGGAAAACTTGTTTAAACATGACACATATGCATCACATCTTTAGAACAACAGCATGTTGTAAGAGTGAGATTAACCTTAAGAAATGTTGAATTGATCCTAGAGCAAACTCTAGATATGTAGGCTTTGTTCAAGTGCACAACCCATTATTTTCCAGATTTCTCTTTACTTTTCTTTGTTGTTTTCCTCTTCATTTTTATGTTATTTTACTATTTTGCTACATGGTAACTCATGGAATTTTATTCAACAAAGTTTTCTTATTCCTCTTTACTTATGCGCTAATTTTCATAAGTGATTCGGTCTTGTGGATACCCAAAAAGATAATTAGGCTTAGTTAATGCAACCACATTGCATCTCCCATTACTTTCAATTTCTTTTGTTGAAACTTATGTCATATTGTTGATTTAAACTAATGTATAAGTTAGCACAATAGTTAAGTCTTGATGCTAAGAAGGTTAAGGCAAGATACATATTTCACAAAATAATACAAGACTAAGAGCCTAGACAAAGGACGTCATGTGACCTTAGACTTAAGGCACACTATAGAACCAATAGATTGCATGAAACTATCTAAGATCTAATTAGCTATAGAAATTAATGACTAATTATTTGAGCTTCTAAGCATATTTGAAAACAAGATTGAATAGAAGTTGTCCTCAGTTTTAGAAGTAGGTTGATGTAGTTACAGTGCAGTCACATTGCTTGAGTTTCTTATCTTAAGGGCTAAAACTTGGTTGAATCTCCCCTGTTTTTCATTATTATTTATATTTTCAACTGCAAAATTACCATCCAACTATACCTTTGAATTCAAGTAAATTTTTTTTCTAACTTAAATTTTGCAAACGGTCTCTTGGGATACGATTCTTGGAATACTTTCCATATTATTACTTGTTGATAGTGTACACTTGCACTCGAGCATCATTTTCTTAGTAAATTTTTGAACCAAATCAACACGTATGCAATTCCGTCCTCGTCACTTAGAGCATAACTTTGTGGATAAGGCTTCATTTGTAATGCTAAGTAGAGGTAGGGTACATAAATAAACTAAGACCAAGGATTAAAATATTCGTCAATACATGGACATATATGCAAATCGAAGACTTCAACATCCATATTAATTATCTATTGATATCTTCGACGTCTTTTATTGTAAGCCCTAGCTCCTATCTTCTCTACTTAAGTTCAAGTTAAAATAATGAGCAAAAGGTGGGGTTGAGATGAGTTAAGTGAAATCAAATCCAAAATGGGAAATGTTGGGATTGTCTAAGCAAGCTTAATTTTCATTTAGCTTTAAAAAGAGGAGAAAAAAATGTAACCAATGGTGTGTGTTTAAAAGGGAAATATTTGCTGAGGGGATGAAATTTTCTAAGTGTTTAAATTTTTCTTAACTGTTAAGTAGGTTAATTAAGCAAAAATAATTAAAATAAATGAATAAATAAATAAAATAAATTTAATTGAAATTAAAAGAGAGAATTTTGTTAGGGTGATGAGGACAAAGAAGTGAAGAGGTGCCACGTTGAGGGTAAGCAAGCAGCTGGATGGCCGAAAATAATTGGAAGAAAAAGGCACCAGCTTTGGGTGAAAGCAAGCAGCTGAAAGAAAAGGCTACTTCTTCTGATTTCCTATGGCATTTTCGTGATTTTTGAACCAAATGAAAGCTAATTGAGTTAGGATCTACCCTAGGGCTGTTGGAGTGAATCGAAGTTGGGAAGCTTGAGAAAAGTTGAAGAAACAAGAGGTTGTCGTTGAAGTTGGGTAAACTAGAGGACTCAAGTTTGAGGAATTTTTCAAGGGTGTTCATAGAGGATTTAATCGCCCAATTTTGTTGGTAAAGTAAGTTAAGAGGTCCCTCTTGGGTTTCATAAAATTCATTTGGAGTTTATTTGATTGGAAAAGGTGTTTTGTAGCTATGAAAAATCGAGTTGAAAACAGGGGACTATAGGCCAAAGGTTGAAGACAACAACCTAGTGTTGTTGCCCACCCTCGCACGCTAGTCACACACCGTTCGAAACCTGCCGCCCAACGATGCATGCCTGTGCGTCTTCGCTCGCACACCTGCATGCGACAACTGCCGCACATGCTCGTTAGTGTTTGCCCACGCCCAATAGCGTATGCCCACACACGCCCATACCCCCTACTGCCCACCCACGCCCACATCGTGCCCCCTACGCCCATCTGCCACTCCTACTGCATGCCTACGACCATTTTGGGTATTGGTGAGCACTTTTGAAGCCCAATTGATAATTCCTTGAATTTTTAGCCTCAAAATAGGTAATTTTTTTATTTTAAACTAATTTTTGAGTATTTTAGAAAATTTTGAAATGTTTTGCATAAAATTCATTAAATGGCAATGGTGAAGGAATAAGTGAAATTTAAGTTGACATAGGCAAATTTGGATGAAGTTTAAGTATTATGAGAAGTGTGGGAACCCCAAGGAGATGATCTAACCTTTTAATTGATACTTCTGGTCAAACTGAGGTTGGAGAAGCCTAAAACCCTAAGAGTACATGTCCGATCTGTGAGTGACATATGTTTGTTTTTAAAGGAATTCATTTATAATTTCTAGCCATAATTTCTTACGAAAATGTGTGTTCTTGCTGATTTTGGTAAGCATTGAGCATAATTTACTAATTTTACTTTTAATGCCTAGTATGAGAATGTTAAGCTTATATATGTTTCCTTATACTCAAATGTTGGCAAGCATACATGGTTTGAATGATGTTAACTTATGTTATGCTAAGATTGTTTATGATTGCTAATGATGAATTCTAAGGCTTTTAAAAGGATATTACAAACCATTATGCCTTATACCCTAGTTGTGATTGCCCAACTATGTGAATATGTTTCCGTAGCATTATAGGTTGTCAAAGGATTCTTGGTACTAAAGGATAAAAGAAGGTACTCGGAAGACCAAAGGAATTCTAGATACTGAAAGATTAAAAGAAGGTATACGAGAAGACCAAGGATTTCTAATATTGAAGGACTAGAGAAGGTATTTGGGAAATTCAGTATTAGCCCTTGAGGGCATTCCACGTGCACGTAAGAAATGTATCAATGCTGATGTATCAATTATGATGTTGAGTGTATTGAGCTTGCCCTACATCAACTAAGGAATTGTAGGTACATGTTTGATGGAAGTTTACACAATTTAAAAGATGGAAGTTTGCATGTTTTAATGATGGTTTATCTTCTTGTTTTACTCATAAATATGGGCCTGATATTTCATGATGCCATGAGCTTACAAACTGTTTCTTTAATTTAGAATGTTTTTAGCAGATATTGATGTAACTATTTTAAACTGTCACTCACTGAGCTGTCTAGCTCATGCTTTCTTAGGTTTTCTTTTCCACCTGGGTAGTGAAAGAGTTCCTGTCTTCTTTAGTTTCAGGACATCAACATACTCATTTCTTCCCAATTTTGTACATTTGATAGCACTCGAAATGTGCTATCTTCCTCGGCTTAATTCGAGATTATTGTACCATTTAGTATGTTAAAAATATTATTTTGTAGGTTTAGAGCACTTAATAGGTAGAGTGAGGCGTTAACAATGAATTGAAGCTAAAACGGACCGAAATAGAGTTTAATTGCATCAACTGGGAAAGAGAACTTCAAAAAGAACAAATTTCCCTTGAAGCAACAACATAGCGACGCCACCTAAACACCACTGCAACTCGTTTTCCCGAGACAATTCTGTTGGCGAAGAGCGACAGCGCCGCGATGCTGCATAGGAGCGTTGCAGCGCTTTGAAGTTTTATAGCACATGTATGTGCGATAGCGCCGTGGCGCTGTATTGAGCGTCGCGACGCTCTAACAAATTATAAAATCATTCCCCTCGATTTTTAGGTCACCTTTTTAAGCAGCCAGCTGAATTCCTTTGTTTCCCCTCTCAATTTTCATTTGTTCTTGAGTGTTTTATGTATCAACCTTGTTCTTGGATGCTCATTACGATGTATCAAGGCTAAGGTACTCGATTCTAGCTTGGGTTTTTAGGGATTTTTTTTTGTATTTAACGTTCTTATGAGATTTTGAATTGAATTCTATTGTATGCTTGATTGATTCTGTATTTTAAAGTATTACAATCATATCGTGGAAACTGGTACACTTTGATTATCGCTTTAGATCAATCTATGATGTGACACTTGTTTGTATGTTGATCATAGAAGCAACAGGTTAGGTTAGCTTGCAAATATAATTTGTTAATGAGTATTGTTCTAATCAACCTAGGATCAAATCAATAGAAAATTTAATTTTGACCTTTCTAGTTGAATGTTCCACCTAATTATCCATAGAACTTAATGCAGTTAGGGTAAATTTGAATTTTGCATGTCTTTGATCGATTTGTTCTATCCTAATTTGTCGATTGGAACAATTTAATTTTGACCTTTCCAATTAAATTGATTAGGTGTCAACTATAATGAATTCGGTAGTGATGAATCAATGATTAAGAACATTGAATAAAGAAAATTTCATTGTAACCCAAGCTAGGATTTTCCCGTATAAATTTTATCTCTTTTAATCTCTGCATTTAATTTTATGCAATTTAATTTCTCTGTGAACAACCTTCTCACACCCCCCCTCTTCAGTTATTTAGAACTGTAAACTGCTTAATTGTGAAATTCAAATGCTCATTGTGTTCGACCCGACTTGCCACTACTACGGTTAGGTAAGTTCGGTAAATTATTTGGCACAAAATTGGGCAACAAATTTCGTCCACCAACGTGTAAAATGGTCTTGAATCAGTGTGGCATGTAGACATACATAGATGTGTTTGATGTCGGGGTGTGAGATTGTATAGGGTTGTTTGTTTGTGGGTTGTAACTTGGAAGTTTCTGTCTGTACATCAACTATACATAACTTAAGTTGTATGTGCTGGGATTTGTGCCCTAAAGCCTCATAATTGATTAGTTAATTAATTTAATTATTAATTATTAATTATGCAATATTAATTTATCCATTAATGAAAAATCCAAGGTTATTGTATGAAGTCTTGAACATGTATGTAGTTGACCTACAGGTGGATCATATTCAAGAAATAACCTAAAGGTCTATAGTATATGGATAAGGTTGGGTGCCTTATCCTGGTGGCACTATGGATATAGCCAATTTTGTAATAGTTACAAGTAGTATGATCCAAACCGTTCATGTGGAGACATGTGAGTGGTGGCTATCTTATACAAAGAGTTTGTATAAGACCGGACTGCAAAATATTTAATCTCTCTTTGTAAATCCGTTAATTGATGAGATTAATATTTCATATGATGATCATGTGCGACTCGATCTTAATCCTAAGTGACTTATGAACTCCTGTCTGTGAGTTCGGTCCTTTGATTTGCATGGGTGAGATTGGCCCGAGTTGCCGACTCAACAAGCCTACCATTTTGGAGATTTGACTAAATAGGGAGTTGGGAACATAACTTCACAAGATGGAATTCACTTTTTCCCAGATAGGATAAGTAGATGAGTAGTTCTCTTAAGTGCTAATTTTGGGACTTGAGCAAGGGGCCCCACCCTCTCATTGGTGAGAGGGACTTAGTTTATGGTTAGACCATAAACAAATTGTTCATTAGAGAAATTAGTGGTACTTAAGGATAAGAGGTAATTACAACGGTAGAACGGACATTTGACCTAGCTGTAACTATGAACAACTCGTGAATGATCGACTTGCTTATACTAATTATATCTATGGACACAACTTGTCCTACAGTACATAAAAGTTCAACTATGGGTCTATAGTGGTTTGCCCTGTAGTGAATGAATGAAGATTAATTTAATTAAAGAGTTTAATTAATTAATCGTGGATCATTGGAGCTCATAATTTGTAGGTTCATAAGGTTCCTTGCTAGGATCACCCATATTGGAAGAAAAATTTGAAATGTTCAAATTTATGAGGAATAATATTAATTGTATTGGATACAATTAATTACATGATTTATTATAAAGCTTATTTGAATAAGATTCAAATTATAACTTTATAATATGGAGAATTAATTTATTTGAATATAATTCAAATAATTAATTAGTTATTTGAATGAAATCCATATAAATAAAAGAGAGAGAATTAATTAATTAATCTGAATTGGATTCAAATAATTAATTATTTAATTTTTATGTGATTCAAATTAAAGATTCTGTAGAAAATAAATATTTAAATAAGATTTAAATATTTTAAATAATTTAATATGAGATATTATTTAGATAAGTATTTATTAATATTGGATATTATAAAATATTTAATTTGAAATCTCTATAGAGAGGTTATTAGGAGTAACCCATAGAGTTCTATAAATAGGATACTTGGGAGCTCTCGTAAAACACACTCTTTACGAGAATAATTTCTATGATTACCCTAAAACTCTCTATCTAGAAATTCTCCCATCTCTAGATTCTCCCATCTCCTAATTTTCTTAGAAAAGTTCTAACAAAAGTTCTTCTCATTCTTTCAAGAAACGGTTCCCACAAACCGGATTCTTGCCAGAGTCATAGCAAGGAAGATCTCTTGGAAAAGGAAGAAGACTATAAGGAGAAGACTATCGATTCAATTAACTTTTTGTATGTTTAATTCTTTCAAGAAATCAAAGAACGCGATCACACGCTTCTACCGGGATTCAGTTCCCTTCAGTATGTTCTTTCTTTAAGTTAAAAATTGATCTTGTATGCTTGGTACTTTGAGAAAAGATAATGTGGGAGGTTATGTAGTGATGTTGTTTCAGCAAGTTATCAAGTACAGGTGGACAGTAAATCTCACAAAAGAGGTGATGTTTACTATCATTACACTTCTTTCAAGGTTTAAAAGGTAATTTGGGAGGGGGTGAGATATTGATAAATGCTAATAAAAATATAAATAAAGTGTCATCTATTTAACCCAACATAAATATAAATACTAGTAACAACACCCATAACTTTATTTGAGAGTTAAGACAACTTAATTATTAATCTAAATTATTTTTTAAAATTTTTTATTTACAAAAAATCCATTGATATCGATATTCTCTCTATACATAAAGGGATATATCCGTAAAATTGAAATCTTGATAGATATATTGTCAAACAATATTTTAATCTTTGATCGAGATCACATTCGAATGAGAGGAATTTGAAGATATATACAAATATATAAGTAAGAAAGAATTGAGATATAATACTTATGCCAATAAAGTGAAGCAAGGGACGGTACTCACACATTGTGACAATGCCTCACTTGATAGAAGATAACATTGATCATTTCATACGCAACCACACTACCTCCTCCTCAATGGAAAAAAAAAAAAAAAAAAAACTCTCGTAAGATCCACCTAGACGTCATTAATCAAATTAAACCACCCTCTAGACAGTCAAATTTGACCATGATATGATGAATATTTAATTTTTTAAAAATGTTTGAGGCTATGTTATTTGAAGGGATCGAATCCCAGCAGAAACGTTATCGCCTTTCACTTTGATTTTCTTTTATATAAAATTCAGAAAATAGAATTAAACTTAAGTTACAAAGCATCACATGCTGCATTTTATGAAGGTTATGCATGAAGAAGGGGAAGGAAAAGTACCTTTGTACCTCCCCACTTCCCCTTTATTAAGGGAAAAGTTAATTAATTAAATGAAAATATATATGAAAACATCCCTAATAATTAATTATTAAATAATAATTAATTTAATTTAATATCTAATATTTAATGAAAAATTATCTTAAATAGCAAAATTGCTGAAAATATTTGTAACTAATAGCAAAATACATCGTTTATCTGCAATAGACAATGAAATTTTGCTATATTTGTAAATATTTTGGTTCCTTTTGTTATATTTGAAAATAACCCATATTTAATTAAATAAAGATTTGAATTATATTCAAATGCACATTTCTCCCAACCTATAATTTAAATATGAATCACATTCATATTAGCTTTTAACCTATATTTTTAATATAAATCTCTTATTCACATTAATTTATTGTTTGAATCACATTCAAATGTGTTTATTCATCCATACTATATAGTTAAAATTTGAATCATATTCATTATTTAACTATATAATAATGTATTCACATACATTACAATTTTATATTAATTGTATCTAATACAATGAATATATTTTTTCCTAAATTAATTTGAACATTTCAAATTAATCTTTCAATACCCTAGTCCTTGTTTATCCTCTGTGAGCTAGTAAGGGGACTTTATGAACCTATAAATTATAAGCTCTAATGATCTAAGATTAATTAATTAAACTCTTTACTTAATTAATATTCATTCATTAACCATAGAGCAAACAACTATAGACCCATAGTTGCACTTTTATGCACTGTAGAACATGTCGCGTCGATGGATGTAATCAGTAAACGTAAGTCGATCATTCACGAGTTGTTCGTAATAACAGTTGGGTCAAATGTCCATTTTACCCTTGTAATTACCTCTGTGTTCTTAAGCATCACTGATCCTCTAATGAAAAATTTGTTTAGGATCCAACCATAAACCAAGTCCCTCTTAAGCCAATAAGAGGGTGAGGGTCCGTTATTCAAGTTCCAAAGTCAACATTTAAGAGAACTGTTCATCTACTTACCCTTTACAGGAATAAGTGAATTCTATCTTGTGAACTTACGTTCTTCGCTCCCTATTCGATCAAGTCCTCAAAATGGTAGACTTATTGAGTTGGCGGCTCGGGCCACTCTCACCCATGCAAATCATCTTGTGAAGGGTGAGACCTTATAGGTAGGAGTTCATTACTCATTCAAGATTGAGAACGAGTCATATATGATCATCTTGTGAAATATTTATCTCTTCAATTAACGGATTGACAAAGAGAGATTAATTATTTCACGGCCCAATCTTTTACAAACTCTTTTGTATAGGATACCTCACTCACATGTCTCTACATGAACGATTTAGATCAAATCGTTTGTAACAATTACCAAAGTAGGCCGTATTCATAGTGTCACCCAACCTTATCCATACGCTATAAACCCTTTATGTTATTACTTGAATATGATCCACTTGTATGTCAATCACATACTATTCAAGATTATATAGTAACCTTGGATTTTTACCATAATGGATAATCATTCTTGCATATCTCATAAAATAATCAAATAATTAAATAACTAATTAACTACGAGGCTGTATTACACAAATTCCAACAGTATTCATATCTGAATTTTAAGCATGTTATATGTACCTAAGTTTGTGTACCCTGTGTATACTTTCTGGGTTTATAATTTATCAAAGTAAGCATGTAGGTACTTTTTTCAAGTCTAAAGTTTATATACCATGGATTTCTTAAGTTTGCAAGATCAACAAATTTAAAATCCAAGATAGACAAACCCTCATATACTGGCATTTTCCCCAAGTTATACAAGTCCTTTTTTGTTTCTTTTGAAAATATGTTTTGAAAATATGTGAGTTAGGATCAAAACTTAAAGCCTTGCGGTTGATGATATAAGTTTATGTCAATTGAACAATGCTCACGTTAATCAAAATTATACAAATTTAACTCTGGAGATACTCACATCTAAAATATCTTAGAAATAATACATACATTTTGTTGTGCTTTTTATAATATATGAGGATGCTGTTTGTTAATATTTTGAAACAAAGACATTTGATATGAACTTAACTATTATCTAAATTCTAATCCAACTTTATAGTTAAGTGATGAATCAGTATCACTGTCAAATAAGATCACTAAGATTTAATTTTAATTAAAATGTCGAATAATAAAAATCTAAAAATCAAAAGTAGCTTTTTTAAGAAATTATTTAATTAGAAATCATACTAAGCTTGATCAAGTATTTAAAATATAGGAAATCATCCTACAAATCTATTGTGGCTTCTGCTTTCTCTTTTCATAAATGTGATCATATTATATAGTCCAAAAAATCCTAGTAATTTTTAAAACAAAAGAAATCATATTAAGCAATTTAATATGTCATCTTGTGTGTGCACATGAGATCTCCATTAATGGCACTCTATATTGTTTCTAGCTAATTAATAGGTCATATTGTGCATGAACACATGCATGAAGAGCACTATCTTAGTTTGGAGTCGTAAATTCAATTACCTAATATTTGTTTGATTTTTAATTAAGGTTAAAAACTATTGTCAGTCCTAAACTTTTATGAACTTTCATAAAAATAACGATTTAGTCTCAAAATTTTGATCTGTAACGATTTAGTTTTTGTATTTTCAATTTTATAACAATTTAGTCACTGGACTTTACTATGAAATAATTTAATCCTTATACTTTAAAGTTTAAAATAATTTAGTCCCTATTGTAACACTAATGTTAAAATTTAATAAGATTTCTTACATAAATAAACCGATAGATTAATTTGAGACTCAATATTTTTACAAAATTCATAGTTTACATTATAAAATAATAAAACTTTAACATCCAGTTTTGATATTTTTTCTATGTCGGAAATTAAACTGTTACAAATTTAAAAGTTCAAGGACTAAATTGTCACAAATTAAAGTTTAGGGACCAAATTGTTATTTCCATGAAAGTATACCAAAAGTGTTTTTTAACCTTTAATTAATTTAACTAAAATTCAACCTCTTCTAGTTAAAAACAGGTTGATGGATTAAAATTGATATTTTATTACTAAAATTTTCAAATTCAGATGATATGATGAGCAATAAGTATGCTTTATAAAAGGAGGAATAAAAATGTATCCTTCTAGTTTAGATATCATTAAATTTATAGTACAGATAAAAAGTATAGTATAAAAATAGTTAGAAAATCGAAGAATTTGTAATTAATGTGCTGACTAAAATTATGACAAATTTATGTTTGTACGTGATCATCTATTTTGAGTTACCTTTTTAAGTTTGTTTTTAATATAGAAAAATGAATCAAAATATTTATAAATATAGTAAAATTTTACTGTTTATTTGCAATAGATTACTATATGTGTCTATTTATTTCATAATAGATATAAATGGTAGTTTATCGCAGTCTATTGCAGAGAAATTATGATATTTTATTATTATTTCTAAATATTTTTAATAATTTTGTCATTTAAAATAATTTTTCTATTTTTTTTTACCTTGCTTTAAAAACATTTGCTTAAATTGATTAACTTCGGCTAAAAACAATCGTGAATATAGTGAATATGATTTTACCATTGACTTCCTCCAAGTGAGAAAATCCTTTTTGAATTTAGTATTGCAAAATTCATTATTAAGAACAAAGTTTTGGTTTAGAAAAATAGTTTCTTTGTTGGGGGACCTAAAATTTTAAATGAAAGGGATTAGAAAATGCAAAGCTGAGTAGCTTCAATACTTTGTCATCAACATAGCCAACAAGTAAAAGCTCTGGTAATTATGAGTCTTACTGTCCATGAGAAAAAGTGTATATATACATTTTGACAAAAAGGTATCTATCTTTCACATAAATTTGATTAAATTATAAATTTAATTAATGCATATGAACACTTAGTTACAAATTTAATTCATTTGCATGTTAAATTACTATTGAGTTTGTTTGTTTTGTCCTTCCTTCTTCGTCAATGTTTTAAAAATTAAGAGTGTGGTTGGTTTAATTTTTCAAGTATTTAAATTTTAGAATAAATCATTTAAAAGAATTGGAATGTTTCGCACCACTCAAAATAATTTTTGAAAAAATAAAGTTATAAAATAAATTGGTTGACGAGAAACACTTTAAACTAACTTTTAGAAAAAAGATTTTTGAGTGTTTAATGGTTAATTTCTCCTATATACCACAACAAGAATTTTCACATTTTCCGACGCAATGAAACGTCGGAAAAAGTCCTGTGTCAAATTTTTTTTGCGTCGGCATAATTGTCGACGTATGCACGTCAAGTGAAGTACCTCCCAATGAAAAATTATTTCATTGACAAAAGTATATTTCTGCCAACACAATATATTGCATCAGCATAAGTATACTTCTGTCGGCGCAATATGATGCGTTGGCATATACTTTATCTCATGAAATATACTTGCGTTGGCAAAAACATACTTTTTAGAACATGAAAATTTTCAAATAGATTTATATTTAATTTCTGCTGATGTTTTATTTTGCATCCGCATAAGTTATTTACAATTTTATATGTAATTTGTAATAATTAAATAACCAAATTTTTATTTTCTTATTAGTTAATTCTGTACAAACAAAATTTAATCTCCAAACAAATATAACAAAAATAAACTTATATATTAAAAATAACACTAATGTTCAATACAGTTAGTAAAATACTAAAAATAAAAACATTATATATAATTAAGTTGGAGCATTACTAGCTTCTTACAAATCTCCTATAAAAAAAAAGTTTAACATTCCGTAAGCCAAATAAATGGGATGCTAAACCAAAATAGCTTCTTAATAATCTCCAATACAAAAAATGTTTAACATTCTTTAAGCCAAAATACTTGAGATGCTAAATTAAAATAACTCCTTAGCAATCTCCTACACAAAAAAAGTTGCAACATTCCCCAAGCAAAAATACTCGAGATGCTAAACCAAAATAAGTAATCATCTTAACAACTTCTTGCAATTTCCAAAAAACAATATTTGGGAATTCACACGTACAACTTGAAATAGGAAAAACAAATATTATGAATAAATATATAAAGGAAAATGAATTTAAATGGTCATAAGACACGACTCTCCTGCCAAGCTATGAATATATCGTCACTGGTTATAATTAAAACAGGAACACCACAAACCACCATTTTACTACCTAAAAAGTAATTAAAATGGTTATAATTAAGACGTGAACCCCTACCCCACACTACAAGCGTGTCATAAATCCACTTAAACATCCTTCGTGGATAAATAAGTAATTCAATAGTCCTAAAAGCATATAACTCATCTCTCAGAACTTATAAATAAGTCAAAAGAAAATTTCTCTAAAAAGTGTACAAGTAACTTTTTGACTTTCAAAACAATTTAAATAATGGTTAGAATGTGTGACCCCCCCAAACACATGAATCCCCTCCACCTAAGCTACGAGTGTGTTCTAATTCCACCTTAACGCCCTTTAAACCTTCAAAATAGCAACAAAACATTTTTAAAAAGTTACAAATTTGTCTTAAACACACCTAAAAGATAGAAAGTGTTAAAGTGAAAGTATCTATAGTGGCTACCATAGCTGCAGGATAGCTACACAACAACCAAATTACGTTCCTAAATCCACTAAAACACACATATTTGAAATGGCTACCATAACTGCATTATAGCCACATAACAATTTAAAACATAGAAAGCCTTAAACGAGGTTAGAAAGTTGTCATAATGTACCTAGTTGTCTAAAGGTCCATCTCCTTGTCTTTGTTGTTCACCTAACTATCTCGCAATTTCAATCAATTGATCTTGAAAATTCGAAAGTTGTGACATTAAATGACATTTTCCTTGTAAAATCGTCACCACTACCTCTTTCTCGAACTGTGAGGAAGATATACTACCTGTAGCTTTATAAATTGGATTTTGGGTTTCATCCAAGACCTTTAGTGTGGCTTGATCGTTTCCCCAAAACCCATTCACAAATTACTGCCTCCGGTGTTGGTTCAAGTCCATCTTGTGATGATATTCTGATCTGCTCTTGCATTGCCAACTATATTTATAATGGTTTTGAAGGTTATATACATGTATATTACACATATTTAAGGGTTAATATAAAATTACGCATGTATGACTCTCAAACCCAAAGTAAAAAGCTCCTAATTATCACTTTCACTCTCCAACCCAAACTAAAAGCTCCTAAAAAGTGTCTAAGTGACACTTTGACTCTAAAAAAAACCTAAAAAGTTTCTAAAAATCACTTAAACTCTCAAAACCAACTAAAAAGCTTCTAAAGAGATTCTAAAAGGCACCTTCACTCTCAAAACAATCTAAAAATGGCTAAGTGCCACTTTGACTCACAAAACCAAACTAAAGAGTTCCCAAGTGTCATTTTGACTCTCCAACTGAAACTAAAAAACTCCTAAAAAATGTCTAAGTGACAACTTTGACTCTCAAAAAACCTAAAAAATTCCTAAAAAGTGTCTAAGTGATATTTTGACTCTTAAAAAAAACCTAAAAAGTTCCTAATTATCACTTTCACTTTTCAACCAAAACTAAAAAGCTCCTAAAAAATGCCTAAGTAACACATTGACTCTTAAAAAAGCATAAAAAGTTTGTAAAAATCACTTTAACTCCTATAACCAACTGAAAAGCTTCTAAAGAGTGGTTAAGAGACACTTTCACTCTAAAAAAAAATACTAAAAATGACTAAGTGCCACTTTGACTCTCAAACCAAATTAAAAAGTTCCCAAGTGTCACTTTCACTCTCCAACTCAAACTAAAAAACTCCTAAAAAGTGTCTAAGTGCAACTTTGACTCTCAAAGCACCTAAAAAGTTCCTAAAAAGTGTCTAAGTGATATTTCAACATTTAAAACAAGCTACAATGTTCCAAAGTGTAACTTTCAATCTTAAACTCAAAGTAAAAGGCTCCTAAAAAGAGTTTAAATGATACTTTGACTCTCAAAACAACTTATAAAGTTTCTAATTATCACTTTTCAATCTCCAACCCAAACTAAAAAGGTTCTAAAAAGAGTTTAAGTAATACTTTGACTCTAAAAAAAAACCTAAAAAGTTTTAAAAAATCACTTTAACTAACAGACTAACTAAAAAGCTTCTAAAGAGTGTCTACGAGGCACTTTAACTCTCAAAACAATTTAAAAATAGCTAAGTGTCACTTTGACTCTTAAACCCAAACTTAAAAGTTTCCAAGTGTCACTTTCACCCTCCAACTCAAATTAAAAAACTCCTAAAGAGTGTCTAAGTGACAACTTTGACTCTGAAAACACCTAAAAAGTGTTTAAGTGATATTTTAACTCTTAAGACAACCAAAAAATGTTCCAAAATGTAAGTTTCAATCTCAAAGGGAAAGTAAAAAGTTCCTAAAAAGTGCCAATTTGACTCTCGAACCCAAACTAAATGCTATCAATTTAACAATAATAGTGATGCTACACATATATTCAAGAATATATTCAACAATGTAGGTGATGCTAAACATATATTCAACAATATATTCAATTACTAATAACTTCTATTTTAGTAAGTAGTGCCCATTTACCTCCAATTACTAATAACTCCAATCCATTTCAAACATAATGTTGAAATTATTTCAAACAATAAAACTAAGAAAATGGGGAAAAAGTTTAAATTAATGCCACCCTATGTGTTCTTTCCACAAGCAATTAGAGATTGATAAATTGATGGTGCATTCTAATCACAAATTGAAAAATTAACTGCACAAGAATTTATTTTACAAAAGAAAGTATAAAAAAAATGAGATTCAACCCCCTATACCAACAAAGAGCGAAAAAAAAAAAAACAAAAAATTCCTAATGTTAATCAACCAAAAGGAGCACATAAAGTTTAATGTTAATCAACCAAGAAAAATCAATGTTAATCCACTTAATCGGTACACTTTACAAAAGCGTTTACTAAGAATTTAAGGAAGAGGAAAGAGGAGGCAGCGCTGACAAGGAAGAGCAGGGATGGGAACGATTGCTGTCGAAGCGTGCAGTTGTGTGCATGGAGAATGGGACTTGAGAGTGCGGTTGTCAGTGGGTGTGAGGTTATCGGAAAGTGTGACGGTTGAACCTAAACCTTAGGCATATATTGCAGTGTTGTCGATTGGGAAAGAAGAGTTGTGGGTAAAGAAAAATGGAGGGAAAATGGAGAGTGGGGAAAGAAAATCACGGAGGAGGGGAAAAATAGTTTTTTTTTTTTTTTTTTTACACTAACTTTTGCCCATGAATATTTGTGTCGGCATGTATCTAGAAAAAAATGTATTCATTTTTCCATTTGGGTCGACGAATTGAATTTTCGTCAGGAGAAATACGTCTATGCTGACATGTAAGCATCAGAAAAAAAAATGCCGGAACATATAAAAATTCTTGTAGTGTACACATAATTTTTAAAATTACCAAAATGCCCTCAATAGTCCTCTGCCTCACTCTTACTATGTTTTTGTGGCCACCGTTGCTCCTTGCTGGCCACCTTCGACAATCACCATTAATAACCTACTTCGGTGAAACTTTTGGCAAACATTTTAGACGACCTCCACTGGTTACCAACCCTGATCACTACCACCAACGATCAACTTTAATGGCCACCTCTAGTGACCATCACTGGTGGCGAACTCCGATGACCAACTTTAGCGACCACCACCACTGACCACCTCCGACCACCACTATAGGGGACCATTTGTTGCAACCACCACCGACGACCAACTCCAACCACCACCACTGATAGCCTATTGCGACCACCACCGCCACTAACTCGGGTAGAAACCACCCTAGACAATCAATTTTAATGGCCTTTATTTTAAATTATTAGTTCATAGTATTTTATAGTAGTTTTTTATAGTAATTTGAAATTAATAGAAATACTTTTGGTCTATAACAGAACCAAACAACTCGTATATAAAAATACTTTTGAGAAACTGTTGCAAAAAAAAAAAAAAGGGTTTTTTTACTTTAAACATTTTTTTATTAAACGTCTTTAAGTGAAAATAAATTTTTGAAAAATATTCTTTTCTAAGTCAATCCAAATAGGCCCTAAGTTGAGTTTTGAAAAGAAATAGTTTTTAAGGTCCCATTTAGTAACCATTTAGGCTCCGTTTGGTAACCATTTGGTTTTTTAATTTTTGTTTCTTAAAATTAAGTCTATAGAGACTACTTTCACCTTCAAATTTCTTTCTTTTTTGTCTACTCTTTACCAATGGTTTAAAAAACCAAGCCAAAATTTGAATACTACAAAAAAAAAAAAAAAAAATTTAAAAAACTTGTTTTTGTTTTTGGAATTTGGCTAAAAATTCAACCATTGTACTTACGAATGATGCAAATTATTATATAAGAAATTGGAAGGAAATAGGCTTAATTTTCAAAAACCAAAAATCAAAAATAAAAAACGAAATTGTTACCAAACGAGTTAGTTTTTTGTTTTAGTTTTTTGAGAATTAAGCTCATAAACCCTACTTCCACTCATAAATTTCTATTTACCATTATCCAATTTCTACTTAAGTTTTTAAAAACCAAGTCAAGTTTTGAAAACTAAAGAAAGTAGTTTTTAAAAATTTGCCTTTTTACAATTTGACTAGAAACTTAAGTGTTTCTTTAAAATAGATGAACACCATAACAGAGAAAAGGAGAGAAAACAGTATAAATTTCAAAAATAAAAAACAAAATGTTAATGGGTCCTAATAGTTTGTTTATGGTTTTGAAATTTGACCAATAATTCAAATGTTTCTAAGAAAAGAAAAAAATATAATAAGAAAATTAGGAAGATCAAGCTCATAAATTTCGAAACAGAAAATTAAAAATGAAATCATTATCAAATGAGTCATAAACTACCAATTTTGTATCTAAGAAGTTTATAGCATTTAAATTAATGTTGAATAAGTTAAATATGTGTAAGAATGAGTCACAAAAAGTTTAAAAACTTGTTTACAATTCTAATTCTGAAAGACAATGAACAAACTTATAATTTAATAATACTATATGTGTCTTTTCTAGAAGAGAATCACATATATTTCTTAATGTTTGGTTGTTTTTTTCGATTTAGTCTTTATGTTTCAATCCTTTTCAGGTTAGTCCCTTGAGTTCATGAAAGTTAAGATTGACCAACGATAAACTTACATAAAATAATACTTAGTGATTTAAAGGAGAAAAAATGTAATCTAAGAGAAAATTTCTAATCTTCTAATGTAATTTAAGAGAAAATTTCTAATTTTCTCTTACAAAACAACCTTTCCTCATGCAACTTAATTGATTACTAATTTCTTGAAACCTCTAATTTTCTCTTACAAAACAACCTTTCCTCATGCAACTTAATTGATTACTAATTTCTTGAAACCAAATTAAGATGCATAGTATTAAGAATAGTCATAATCAACTTTCTCTAATAACCTAGCTATTTTTGTGAAAGATTAGTAGAGATTCAATGCTATAGATCTAATTAGTCATACAACCACTCAATCATACATATAACCTAACAATTATTGATGATCAGTCAATAGAGAATAAGGTACAATAACATCGAAAAACATATCATTCAACAACATCCATGAAAAATACTAAATCATTAACTTAAATCCATAATTAAATCATCAAATACCTTAAAACTATGAGTTTAGTCACACATAGCCATTAAATACATACTTTCATATGAGTTCTCAAGCATAAAAATAAAAAGGAAAGAGAAACTTAGGAAAAAAAAACTCTTGAATTGCTTCCCAGAGTTGAATTTCTTCAATCTCCTCTTAGTTGGCACCTCAGGATCTCGAACAGTCTTCAACTCCTCTCCAAAACTTTCCTCTCTTTTTGATAGCAAACTCACACTCTTAGGCTCTATTTTCCCCTGAAATTTCGTGATTAAGGCTGCTAAGAACCTCCCAATTTATAGACATGGTTGCCCAAATATTTTCCAAATTTGAAGATTTTTTCATAAAAGGAAAGTTGGCACCGGGATGCTGACCCTCACAAAAAGTACCCACTAGCGCCAACCTTGCACTGTAGCGCTCCCTGCATAACGCTGTGGCGCTCTTCGATTTTTCGCAAATTGGTGCTCTCGGGTTTTAGTGCCAAGGCAGTGCTGCACTACTGCCACAATGTTGCCCTGTTTTTGAGGTTTTCATCACTTTTTCATCTGATTTTATTCTTTTGACTTCCAAAACTTATTTTCTTCATAATTACCTGAAAACTACTAGCAAGCAACATTAAATCTAATAGAAACACTCCTAAATCAAAGGCAAATAAAGCACTTTGTAGGTGCTTTTCACCCTACATTAGGGCTTTTGCTCATTTTCTTCATCTTTTCGTCCGATTTTCGCTTGGTTTGGTTCTTTTGGCCTTCAATACTTATTTTCTTCACAGTACCTGAAAACCACTAGCAAATCCATGAAACCTAATAAAAAACATCTCAAAATTAGAACCAATAAAAACATTTTTTGAGTACTTTTCACCACCCCAAACTTAGAAATTTGGTAGTCCCGAGCAAAGAAAAAGAAACTCTACTGTCATTCTATAGAGATTTCTCTCCCAACTTTTAAAGAAGGTTTCTCTAGAAATTTTTCTTCTCATTCCCTCTCATCTTTCAAAAGCAGCTCCTGCAAGCTAGATCCTTATCAGAGTCATAGCGGGGAAGATCGCATGGAAAAGAAAAATGTCAAGGAGAAAACTATCAGTTCGAGAAGATTTTGCTTCATTTATGGATCGACAAGGGTATGGTGCTTAACCTTCTCTTTATTTTTGTACTTTTAATAATTGTTTCAAGAAATCAAAGAACACGATCACATGCTTGCACCGGATTCAAATCCCTTCAATTGATATCAAAGAAAATCTTTGATTCTTGATTTGAATTAAAATCTTGTATGGTGGATGTTTTAATAGTTCATGTATGAGATATGTGAAGATTTGCAAAATTGATTGTTTGGGCATATTTGGACAACTTTTGATTAGATTAATTGTAAAACCCTTAAGGGTTAGGGTTTTCTTGTAAATTTTTCATTGTTGATGGAAAAGATCGGTAAATTCTTGAAAAACATCGTATTTTTAAATAAATAAATCTCGAAAATTAAAAAATCTAGAAATTTGGAAATTTTGTGGTTCATCTATTGTGTGTCGTTAAAGCATCCGGTAGAATTGATTAAAGTATGGGCAGTTAAAATTTCAAAAGTTGAAATTTAGGTTTTTCAAATCCTAAATTTTGATGACCAAGGAAGAAATTGAAGACCTAGATATGTCTTGAAAATTCAAATTATTGTAATTTTGAATTATATCTTTAACTTCTAGGATATGCCAAATATGCCCGTCAATTTTGTTTTATAATTTGATTATGCATGTGATGTATATGTTTAAAATTAAATTGAATGTTGCATAAAATATGTCATTTAGGTTAGAATCCGACCATAGGTTAAGCATAATCATGCATTTTTAAATATAATTGTTATATTTAGTATATTTGATTAGGATAGATCCTAAATATAAATGTTAGATTTAAATTGTTAGGATAATTCTAATTAGATGCATGTAAAGATTCCTTTTTATTTAAATATAGGTCATATATTTAAATTTTAAGGATAATTTCTAATTAGTTGCATATAAAGATTCTCTTTTATTTAAATATAAGTGTTATATTTAAATTGTTAGGATAATTCCTACATGTTGTACAGATTCTCTTTTATTTAAATATAGACATTATAATTAAATTGTTAGGGTAGTTCCTAATTAAACGCATGTAGAGATTATTCTTTAATTAAAATATAATTGTTATATTAGATAATTAAGTGAAGCATTAAGTAAAATTGCAAGCTTAGATAAAGATACATTTATTGTATTTTTAAATAGCTTAAAAATTTAAATCATTTTTGTTAATTTTCTAATGAGATTTGAAAATATTGCATGCTTGCCTAATAAGATTAGAATCTTGCTTAGATAAAAATAAAATTAATTTTGATTATCTTTATAAATTTCTAATGAGATTAGAAAGATTGCATGCTTACCTAATGAGTTTCAGATCTTACTTGATAAAGATAAAATTGTTTCCGATTTTATATAGTTTAAAATTTTGATTTATCTTTATTAAAATTCTAAGGAGAATAAAATGAAATCAATTGCATGCTTATCTAATGAGATTAGATTATAATAAATTTTTTAGTTTAGTTTTAAATGGGCAAATTAAAAGATTAATAATAAAAGGTTGCTTATAAGGGAAACTCTGTCTAAGGTTCTATCTAAGGTTGGGTATTTAAGCTGAGCATTAGAAAACACCCCTACCTGAGAACTGACTTGTGAGTTGAATTAGTCAAACTTTTATTAAAATATAATATGATTAGTTTATTAAAGAGTTTAATAAACTTGAGAAATTTCACATTATGGAAAACTATCATACATAAAAGTTATGTTTGGACAAACAAAAATAAAAACTTGCATAAATGATTTAGCCGAAATTTGTCTAATTAATGACACTACTATTTCAAAATACTTAATGGGAGAATAGATGAATATGATATGTCGTCTCTCCTACGTTTTCAGGAAAGATTCACGTAGTGAGACTCATGTTTGGCCTTGTGTTAGCTCCACTTTCGTCCCCCTAAGAAAGGTGTTTGTATGGGTCAAGGTGAATTAGAGAAAGTGGAAAAATGACATGTGTCAATATATCTACGTTATCCTTCATTGATTGACAACATGAGATTAATTCTTGGCCTCGTGACGACTATGTTGAGGCTTTGCTTTTGTCCCCCTAAGGAAGGTGTTTGCATGGATTGATTTTCTAGTTAACTCCTGAAAAGTATAGGATTGCAATTTTTGTTTCTAATATTTGACCTAGACACTTGTCGGGGCAAAATTACAGAATCCAAAATGATGAGTTACACTTACAAGAACACATTAAAGTTGTTAATGATGTTCTTGAAGGGAATTGAATCTCGGCGGAAGAGTGTGATTGCGTTCTTTGATTTATTGAAAGAATTAAAAATACAAAAAAATAAAGAAAAATATTAAGCATCATACATTTGCCAATCTATAATTCTTGAAACTGATAGTCTTCTACTTGTAGTTTTCCTTTTCTAAGAGATCTTCGCTATGACCCTGGCAAGGATCCGATTTGTGGGAACGACTTTTTTGAAAGAATGAGAAGAAAAATTTTGTAAAAAAATTGTGAGAGGAAGATTTTTAGAGTAATCTTAGAGATTATTCTATGAGAGAGTGTGTTCTATGAAGGCTCCCAATGGCCCTATTTATAGAACTCATTACTCCTAATCGTATTAGGATAAACCCTATGCAGAGATTTTAAATCAAATATTTAATAATATCCAATATTAATAAATATCTACCCAAATAATATCTAATATTAAATGATTTAAAATATTTAGATTTTATTTAAATATATATATATATATTTTTTATAGAATCTTTAATTTGGATCTCATCCAAATTAAACAATCAATTATTTGAATCCAATTCAAATCAATTAATTAATTCTTCGTCTATCTATTTTCTACAGAATCTTTAATTTGGATCTCATCTAAATTAAATAATTAATTATTTGAATCCAATTCAAATTAGTTAATTAATTCTCTCTCTTTATTATATGAATTTTATCCAAATAAATAATTAATTATTTGAATCACATTCAAATAAATTAATTTTTCATATTATAAAGTTATAATTTGAATCACATTCAAATAAATTAATTTTTCATATTATAAAGTTATAATTTGAATCACATTCAAATAAAATTTATAATGAATCATGCAATTAATTGTATCCAATATAATTAATATTTTCCCTCATAAATTTGAACATTTCAAAATTTTCTTTCAACATAGTTGATCCTTGTTGGTCCTTAGTGAGCTAGCAAGAGGACCTTATGGACCTACAGATCAGAAGCTCCAACGATATGAGATTAATTGGCTAAATTCATTAACCACATTAATCAATATTTGTTAACTATGAGTACACTCCACTAAAGACTCACATCTGTACTCTTCTCACTGTATATGTATTTTTGTGTCCATGAATATAGACCAATAATAGCAAATTAGTCCTTCATAAGTGTTCGTAACACCATCTGGGTCAAATTACCATTTTACCCCTAGATTACATCTAAATTCTTAAGTACCAGTGCTTCTCTAATGGACAACCTGTTTATGGTCCAACCATTAAGCAAAAACCCCTCTCGGGCCAGTGAGAGGGTAGGGCCCTTTATTCAAGTCCCGAAGACACCACTTAAGGGAACACTTATCTACTTATCTTGAAAATAGGAATGAGAGAATTTCATTTTGTATAATTATGTCCCCAACTCCCCACTCGGTCTTGTCCCAAGATGGTAGGCATATTGAGTCGGAAAACTGCCACTCTCACCCATACAAATCAAAGGACAATCTCTCATGGACAGGAGCTCATAATATACTCAGGATTAAGACTAAGTTGCTTAGGTCATCTTATTGAAATAGAAACCTAACTAGTCAATGGAGTTACATCTAGTGATTACTATTTTGTGGTCCGGTCTTATGCAAACTCATTGTATAGGATACCCCCACTCACATGTCACTTACACGAACACGAGATTATTGCGTTTATATCAAATATATAATTGGTCGTACACATAGTGTCACCAAGATAAGGTACCCAACCTTATCCCTATACTATTGACCCTTTAGAATATATTTTGAACATTGATCTCTATATGTCCCCACATATAGTTCAAGACTCATAAAACAGTCTAGGATGTTAGTTTATTGGATTTAGGGTTATTAAGACAAAACAAATAAAAACATTCAATAACGCTTATTGAAGTAACACATCAATAACTCTTTATTAATGATTTAATGACGGTTAAATAATTACATTTATAATCTACGAGTTTTAGGGCATAAAACCCAACAAACTCCCACTTGAACTAAAACTCTAGTGGGTTGTACATAAGGAGAAGTGAGAATGGTAAGTATGTAAATACAATAAACTAGGGCATCCATATACCCATTACACATCTCCCACTTTTCCTAGATTACACAATGTATATATCTCGCAGACCTAGACTTTCTAGATGATCCTTAAACACTTTAGCTGAGAGAGCCTTCGTAAATGGATCAGCAATGTGATGCTCTGAAACGATTTTTGTGACGATCACATCCCCTTGTTGCACAATCTCCCGTATAAGGTGATACTTCCTCTCAATATGCTTTCCTCGTTTGTGGCTACGAGGCTCTTTAGAATTGGCTACTGCCCCACTGTTGTCACAGTATAACGTGATGGGCAATTCCATGTTTGGAACGATTTCCAAATCATTTAGGAACTTTTTGAGCTAGATTGCTTTCTTTTCTGCTTCACAAGCAGCTACATACTCAACCTCCATAGTAAAGCCTGCAATGCATCCTTGCTCGATGCTATGCGATACTACAACTTTTCTTCCATTTAAGGTGAACACTGATCTTGACGTAGATTTCCTAGAATCCTTGTCAGTTTGAAAATCAAAGTCGGTGTATCCCGTACAAATCAAATCCTTAGCTCCATACACCAGCTTGTAGTCTTTCGTTCTCTTAAGATACTTGAGGATGTTCTTAACCACAGTCCAGTGGTCTAACCCTGGATCAGACTGGTACCTACTAACTATTCCCACTGCATAACAAATGTCTGGCCTAGTGCAGAGCATAACTATTCGTTATCTATTTCTTATTTGAATTAAGTTGTTCCTTAACTTGTTGCACAAAATAGATTTTAACATCTGTATAAGGATGCGTCGAGAATTACTCTAAATGTGCTCATGATTAAGCAAGTTTTCCTATAAAGACCCAAGTATAAGTATTTATAGGTATCCTGGTGAGTCCAGGGTCGAACGCAAGGATTTGTGATAACTAGGCGCTGAGATTATAAGCCTGACCATGCGATGAACTATACATGTAATATATGCAATTGTTTGTTGTGTAGAACTATACATTAAGAATGAAAAGAATTTCCTACTACTAATAATAAGGTGGACGTAGTGATGGTTAGTCATATGTCATTTAGTGTCAGATAGTATGCGTTGAGAATGAATGGAACCATGCGATAAGAGTTAATGCAAGAGTCAATTGTTACCTAAACCTTCTGAGTACAATTTCATACCTACAAACTGCAATTGTGAATCCATCTCTCGATGTTTCCACGCCACATTAATCTTATTTCTAAGACGCATGGTAAGTTTGCGTTGGCAAAAGATGAACTACATCTCTGCAACTCATCTAGTCTTAATAAATGCTAAAGATTAACTATCCACTCTCTCAAGCTCGACAGTTATGCTTACTACTTGTGTTTGCCAGACAAAGTCATGCAAGCTAAAGATATGCATTAATCAAGATGTAATATGCTCAGAATTGCTCAAGAAAACTAACTCTTGACATCAACTCATTCATTCAAACATGGTGTAAGGTGTTCTGTATAAAGATAGATGAAAGATAATAGTCAATCAAACTCATATTAAGCGAATAAGTCATTCTCTCGAATGTCATTAACAAAATATAAGCAAGAAGGAGAAAAATGGAAATAAAACAAAAATGAAGGGCGTCAAGCCGCCACTAACAACGTCTTGCTTCATGGAGGCTTGAGATGGTCGCTATCTGATACATAAATTCCATAAGGTGAATGTTCTCAATCACTGGGAGATGACTCTGAAAATGCTCAGAATCCTTCTCTCAGAAGAGCTCGAAATGGAGGCTGGTTATGGTGAGGGAGAAATAGTTCAGAGCTTTAGCCTCTTGAACTCGTCTCCACTTTTTTAAGAAGCTTTTGGGCTATTTATAGGCGTCAAAAGGTTGATATCATGATGACCTGACACCTTTGCATTAAATTTCACCCATGCTGCATAGACTTTTCAGATTTGTCAGCCTATTTGTTCTGCCATGATCTTAATAGGTTGCTACTCTTTTTCGTAATGACATGACAGCTGCTTGAGCATGCTTGAGTTTCTTCTTCGACGCATGGTCTTCAACGCATGACCTCACCGCATATGCTCGACGCATGTTCTCGCAGCAGCTTCAACTCTTCGTACTTGGTTGTTCCCACTTCTTTTCTTCTTAACCCTGCATTAGGAACAGAACTTATCGTTTTTCAGGCATTTTTCTTTTGCAAGTAGTGCCAACTCATGTTGATACATTTTTCATCATTTAACTACCAAAAAATCATGCGTTTAACTCCAAAGTTACTATAACTAAATCAAATAATGACTATAATAACTTGTATTTCTAAAAGTTATCAATAACATACATTAAGCTGCCTACAGTTGAGATATAAAGAATACCTCTCATATCCTTAATTTCTTGAGGTGTCTTAAGACACTGTTCCTTAGACAAATGAACCCCATGCCTGAAAGGTAAAAGATCCTTCTTAGAGTTCTGCATCGGATATTGAGTCAACATTTTGTCGGTATAAGTTGGTTGAGATAGGGCTAGCGTTCTGTTCTTGTGATCCCTAATGGGCTAGATTCCATTTCAAGATTCATGGCGTTGATCCATTAGTCATTGTCTACATCATTCATTGCCTGTTTATAGAACAATGAATCCTCAACACTATCGTCTAGCATGACGACCTGAGTTTCAGTTAAACTCAAGTAACGGTTAGGTTATGATACAATCCTCCCACTGCGTCGAGGCATTCCCAACGATTGAGAAGAACAAGACTGGCCAGAAGTACTGGCTTCTTCTTTTAACTCTTGTTGAAGGACCAGTCTCATCAACAACTCTTGTTGACTCTTCAGTAGCTTCATTTAATACCATTTTGCTCCGTGGTTTATGATCTCTCATGTGGTCTTCTTCCAAGAATGTAGCGTTTTTCGATATAAACACTTTGTTTTCTTGTGGGTCGAAGATGAGACCACCTCTTGTTTCATTAGGGTAATCAACAAATTGGCATAATCTTGAACGAGGTTCCAATTTCTTAGGATTTGTCACTAGCACATATGCAGGACAACCCCAGATTCCAAAATAGCGCAAACTAGGTTTACATCCCCTCCATAACTCGAAACGCGTTTTAGAAACACTCTTCGAGGGAACATTGTTCAAGATATGAACTGTAGTATCTACTGCATACCCCCAAAAGGAGCTAGGCAATTGAGGATAGCTCATCATAGAATGAACCATGTCTAACAAGGTTCTATTTCTCCTTTCTGATACACTATGTTGCTGAGGTGTACCAAGTGCTGAGAGTTGGAATCGAATGCCATGTTCTATCAAATAGTCTTGGAATCTTAAATCCATGTACTCAATACCTTGAACAGATCAAAGTGTTTTAATTGTTTTTGTAACGACCCGACTAATACATCCTAATCAGACCATTACTCAATGCATGCAAATTTCAAGAAAAGACCCGATGCTGAGTAATAAGAAAGAAACAATGCTACTTACGAAAATTTCTGTTTTATTTAACCCATATAGAAAGAATTTTTGGTTCGGGGTACCCCTAATAAAATCAACAAAATTCCATGAACAGAAAACAAAAACAAAATCCATATACAAAATAAAAGACAAGCCTAAAAAAAATGCAGTGCTAGGCGGAAGCTACTATGGGTCCCGTGAAGCCATCAAGGTTTCCTCTTGTCATTCGCCAGCACGTTCTTTCCCTTACCTGAAAAAAAAA
>QLSR01000222.1:4436575-4506177 GCA_031780015.1 Citrullus colocynthis | reverse complement strand
AAATAAAATCAAATAAAATCTTCTACAACCAAGATTTACTTCAATTATCCAAATAAAATCAAATAAAATCTTCTACAACCAAGATTTACTTCAATTATCCAATCCCACCAAAATTAATCACCTTATTTTACTTGCCCTAAGATAAAATTATCCTTTTTTTTTTTTCTAAATTCCAAATTTTTCCTTAGCTCAAATTTCTAAATTCCAACTTAGCTTAAATAAAGACATGAATATATAAGGATAACTATATTTTTATTATTATTATCTTTTTTTTTCACACATAATAACTTAAACTTATTTACTAAGAGGATTTACCCCAATGATTTGGGGTTGTTACGGTTTTACCTAACAGGTTTTCAACTTCTGCCTTATACTCCTTGAACTTTTCAATTGCTTTAGACTTATGTTCCATTAGGTATAAGTAACCATACCTCGAATAATCATCTATAAAATAGATGAAGTATTCGTACCCTCATCAAGCTTTTACATTCATTAGATCACAGAGATCCGAATGTATGAATTCTAAAGGTTCTTTGGCGCTATAACCTTTTCCACTAAAAGGTCTTTTAGTCATTTTACCTTTAAGACAAGATTCACATGGAGGTAGTGAATTATCTTCTAACTCATTTAGAAGTTCATTCTTCCAATCTCTCGATCCTATCGAGATTTATGTGACTTAATCTCAAATGCAAGATAAGTACTATTGTTACTAGGAGAAATTCTTTGCCTTTTAGTTTGAGTATTAGCAGTTTTAAATATCTCATGATTTAAAAGTGCTTTTGCTTTACTTGGTCTTAACACATATAAGTTGTTTTCTAATTTAGCAGAACAAATATGTACACCATTTTTCAAAATGAATGCTTCATTAATAGAAAAAATAACTGAGTACAATTGTTCAATTAAACAAGAAATAGATACTAAGTTCCTTTTTATTTCAGGAACTATATATAGATTTTCTAAAAATAAAAATCTATTTCCAAAAAACAACTTTGCAGCTCCCACTGCACGTGCTAAAATGGCATCTCCCGTTCCAACCTTGAGCGTCATTTCACCCTCCTCAAGGTGCTGGAAGGAACTAATTCCCTACTTTTTCCTTCTTCTTCTTAGCAAGGTACTTAGGGCAATTTCGTTTCCAATGACCATCCACATTGCAGTGGAAGCACTTGCTCTTGTCAACCACCTTGGCCTTACCCTTGTTTTTCCCAGTAGCGGGAGCCTTCCCCTTTCCTCCTTTCTTTTTCTGAATCTTCTTAGAATCAGAAGATGATGGGACACACTTAGTTTCAGAGGATGAACCCTTGTGGAACTTCTTGAAATGGGCAACATTTGCCTCTCCATCGATCGGTCCCTAATTTTTCATAAGAGACTGATAAGTCTGTAACTCATTTAGGAGGGGTTTTCATGGTGTACACAATTTTATTCATAACTGCATTGCTACAGAATTGAAGAAAGCTTTTCGGAAGAGATTCTAGAATAAAAGTTACCTGACTCTACTCGTCAATGACCGCGCCGTTCATTTCAACAACGTTGAATTAGACCATCAGGTCGAGAACATGTTCTCTCACCGATTGACCTTCCTTAGACATGCATTATAAACGTACTTGAGGGCCTCGTGCCGGATTTGTGAGGACGGGTGTCCAAACATTTCCTAGAGGGACTCCATGATCTGTTGTGCATTCATCATGGCCTCATGTTTCTTGTTGCGTACATCAGACAAACTTGCCAAGATATAGACTCGGGCTGTCATTGGCCTTTGTCCAATGGTCATATGCATCCCTAACAGATTGGGATGCATTACAAGCAGGGATAGGAGGACACTCCTTCGTTAAGACAAATCTACGATCATCTATAACAAGAACTGTATTCAGGTTAGATTTCCACGTTGCGTAGTTTTCATTGGTTAGTTTTTCATTTTTAAGTAGTACAACGATTGAGGAAGACATGTTGAATTATAAACAAATAACCGTTTTAGTTATCTTTGCCTTAACCCATTACACAAGCAAACAAAATTGCAAGTGATCCAATCAATTCAACAAAAATAAGCAATCAAAGAAACCCTAATAAAACTATTGATTTAGTTTTTGTAACGATGCTTTAGAGGTTTAGAGCAACAGCCACTCCTCCTTTGAAATGAGACAATTCTCTACTAATTCTAATGCCAAAATAACTCATATTCCTATAGACAGGTCAAAGATTCATTAACTCTTAACTCATCCCTGTAAGTATAACCCTCCCTCTTTCAGATCCAAGAGGTATGCACCAACAAGCTACCATTAGGAAAGACAATTGTTGGTAATTAACCTAAGTGAACTTATCCTTTTCAGAAGTTCGTGGTGTTTCGAAACCTATGATCAGGCCCTCCGGAGGGATGGTCGCTCTAGGACGACAAGCAATCGGATTGGAGATCGAGGGATACGTTGACACGCGTCCCGTTCCCACTTACTATAGACATCTTCACATTCACCTTGTTATTGAACCATACAAACACTTTCCGAAGGGAGGCCACTCCTAAGGCTACACGAAGTCGAGTATGGATCTCACGGTGTGAATAATCAGGGACGTAGGAGCAAAACTTGATATAAACATCTCGTTTTGTAATTTTTCTCCCACTAAAATGTCCTACCTTATCTTAGGGTTATTTAACTTAGGTAAATTCGGCTAAGTCAATCTATCTAAGTCTATGCCTATTATAACTCTTATAAAAGGTCTTTACACTAATGTTTTAGGTGAATTAAATCATTTAATTAACCTAGTGACAATGCATACTAATAGGCCTTAGGTTAATTCAACTCAGGTTCCAATTCAGTTTCCAGTTAGGAGGTGTTCCGTAAACCGTCAAGTTAAATACCTCTAATCTTGACAGAACTGAAGTGGTAGAGTTCTATTATAACTTAAAGTCCTATTTGTCCTACTTAGTCATATTTTAAAACTATTTAAAAACAAAGTAAGAGAAAATTCTAATCTTATTAGAGTTAATGTGATCTTAGGTCTAAATTAATTTTTAAACAATTTAAAACCAATTTCCTAAGATTTTATGTTTGCATGCAATTCTTAATTATAGGTTGATGGTTGCTAATCATAAATTTTATAACTATTATGAATTTTAATGATTAGCCCTGTAACATGCTTTCTACGATTTAATTAATTAACAATCAAATTCTAATTAATTAACCAACCATGTTACATGCATTTTATGACATGATATAACAATTATATTAATCTATGGATGTATCATGCTCAATACAAATTGATTTTTATTTAAAATATAACACTTATATTAAATAGATCAATCATACATTAACAAAACATTAACAAATATAATTATTTAAATTTATTTAATTAATGTCATACATCATACTTTTCCAATTTCATATATTTAATATATCAACATACATTAAATAACTCATGAAATTATTATCATGTATTAAAACCATATATTATAATATACTAAGATGCATGAACATGCTTAACTTATGGTGGAATTTTAATCTAAATGGCATACTTTATGTAACATTCAATTTAATTTAAAACATACATCACATGTGTAATTAAATTAAATAAAGCAAAAAATGACCGGCATATTTGGCATATCCTAGAAATTAAAGAAAAAAAATCAAAATTATGATAATTTGACTTTTTAAGACATATCTTGGTCTTCAATTTCTTTTTTGGCCATCAAAATTTAGGGTTATGAAATCTGCCAGATGCTTTGATGACGCACAACAGAATTTCCAGATTTGAAAAAATTTCAGATTTTCAAAATTTCAATATTTCGGGAAAACCAATATTTTTTTTCAAGAATTTACAGCACTTTTACATCAGAAATATTACAATAAAACCCTAACCCTTGAGGGTTTTACAATTGATATGATCAAAACTTTAAAATCTAATGCCCAGATATGCCTAAACAATCAATTTTGCAAGCATATCTCATATATGAACAATTAAAACACCCACCATAAAAGATTTTTAATTCCAATCAAGAATCAAAGACTGGCTCTGATACCAATTGAAGGGAATTGAATACCCGGCGGAAACGTGTGATCGCATTCTTTGATTTATTGAAAGAATTAAAAATACTAAAAAGTAAAGAAAAGGTTAAGCATCATACCTTTGCCAATCTATAATTCTTGAAGCGATAGTCTTCTCCTTCTAGAATTCCTTTTCCAAGAGATCTTCCTCGCTATGGCTCTGGCAAGGATTCGGTTTGTGGGAACCGCTTCTTTGAAGGAATGAAAAGAAGAATTTTCTTAGAATTTTTCTAAGAAAATTGGGAAAATTAGTAGAGGAAGATTTTTAGAGTAATCATAGAGATTATTCTTTTAGAGAGTGTGTTCAATAAAGGCTCCTAAGGGCCCTATTTATAGAACTCTATGGGTTACTCCTAATCCTATTAGGATAAATCCTCTGCAGAGATTTTAAATAAAATATTTAATAATATCTAATATTAATAAATATCTACCCAAATAATATCTAATATTAAATGATCCAAAATATTTAGATCTTATTTAAGTATTCTTTTTATTTATTTATTTATTTATTATTTGCAAAATCTTTAATTTAGATCTCATCGGAATTAAATAATTAATTATTTTAAATCCAATTCAAATTAATAGATTAATTTTGCCTCTATTTATATGAATTTTATCCAAATAAATAATTAATTATTTGAATCATATTCAAATAAACTAATTTGCCATATTATAAAGTTATAATTTAAATCACATTCAAATAAAATTTATAATAAATCATGCAATTAATTGTATCCAATACAATTAATATTTTCCCTCATAAATTTGAACATTTCAAAATTTTCTTTCAACGTAGTTGATCGTTGTTGGTCCATAGTGAGCTAGCAAGAGGACCTTATGGACCTACAGATCAAAAGCTCCAACGATATGAGATTAATTGACTAAACCCATTAACCACATTAATCAGTATTCATTAACTATGGGTACACTCCACTAAAAACTCATAGCTGCACTCTTCTCATAAGTGTTCGTAACACCAGCTGGGTCAAATTATCGTTTTACCCCTAGATTACTTCTAAATTCTTAAGTATCAGTGCTCCTCTAATGAACAACCTATTTATGGTCCAACCATTAAACAAAAGCCCCTCTCCGGCCAGTGAGAGGGTAGCGCCCTTTGTTCAAGTCCCGGAGACACCACTTAAGGGAACACTTATCTACTTACCCTAAAAATTGAAAGGAGTGAATTTCATCTTGTATAATTATGTCTCCAGCTCCCCACTCGGTCTTGTCCCTAAGATGGTAGGCATATTGAGTTGGCGAACTGCTACTCTCACCCATACAAATCAAAGGACAATCCCTCGTGAACAAGAGCTCATAATGTACTCAGGATTAAGACTAATTTGCCTAGGTCATCCTATTGAAATAGAAACCTAACTAGTCAACGAAATTACATCTAGTGATTACTATTTCATGGTCCGGTCTTATGCAAACTCATTGCATAAGATACCCCCACTCACATGTCACCTACACGAATGCGTTAAATTGTTGCATTTGTATCAAATACAAAGTGGGTCGTATCCATAGTATCACCAGGATAAGGTACCCAGTCTTATCCCTATACTATAGACCCCTTTAGACTATATCTTAAACATTGATCTCCATATGTCCCCACATATAGATCAAGAATTATAAAACAGCCTAGGATGTTAGGTTATTGGATTTGGGGTTATTAAGACAAAACAAACAAAAACATTCAATAACGCTTATTGAAGTAACACATCAATAACTCTTTATTCATGATTTAATGACGGTTAAATAATTACATTTACAATCTACAAGTTTTAGGGCATAAAACCCAACAGTTCTAACTGAAGAAATGGTAATTAAATGTTATAGGAATAAGAGTTATTCTGGTGTAATGTTTGTCTAGGGAAGGAACATTTGACCTACCCTACAACGACACTTGTTCTAAATCACTTGAGTATCATAGCATTAGACATGATTTATAGGGTGATAATATTTAATGCTAAATTTGATTGAATATTTGATTGCATGCTATTAACTAATATATTTTACATATTTCAATGTTGTGTTATTCTCTCTCATGATTTTAATTTTGAATTTTCATTTAAATAAAAAAATTTAGAAAAAAATATTACTTAGTGATACTATTTTAATGTCAGTGAAATTTTTAGAATTTGCCTTTAATTGAGAAATGTTCCTAAAGTCCTGTTGCCATTTCATGGACTGTTCATGAACCATGTGATTTATGAATCACAAATGGAGAGATAACTTATATTTATCTCCAAACTGACATATTTGATGTCAAGTGTGGAAGATAAAGGACAAGAGAACAACAAATGAGATGTTGAAAAGTCAACATAAGCTTGTTTTTAGATTAATATCTAAATAATCTAAAGATTAAGTATTATGTTCCAAGAAAATAAATTATGTAACTAAGTTGTAAAGAAACTGTTTCCAAATTAGCTTGGGGAGTCACACAATGAGAACTTGGAAATATCTCAATGGGAAGAAGAATAAGAATGAATGTAAATTTGATTTACTGGATTTGTGGTGGAGAATTAAGTTTTGCACCTAGATATAGCTGAATGGGGATTACTATCAAATTTTTCATCATTACATCTATATTGGAAAATATTTAATGATGTAGAATAGTTTCTACAATTGGCACCGAAAAGCCCATCTCAGTTAGTGTAGTGGGAGACATGAGATATGAAATTGTTGCTTATGCTGAACATGGTGGTTTTATCATGATAAGAGATATTCAATCTCTCAAGTCTTTATTACTAATTAATTCATATGGTAGGTATGTTTCATGTAATAAAGTGTATTTTCAAAAGTTGTTTTGAAACTATGTAAAACCTTAAATAAGTACAATTGGTAGGCCTTAAAATGTTTTAACACATACAAATACTATACTAAGAAATTTAGGATTATTAAATCCATAATGGAAGGACAAATTATTCTCTTAAAAGATATTTGGCTTTGGAAATTAAAGTTAATTATCATCAATTTTAATAAAATGACTAGTATAGGTAATTCTCTAAGAGTTAGAGTTAAATTATTTTACCTGTTTGAAGATCTAGCCTTTTATGCAAGATTGTCACTGTACCTTATTGGATAAGGCTAACAAGACGAAAGAACACGTTTGACTTACACATTCTGACCTAAGAGGTTTGCTGAATGTAAAAGTAAAAAAAATATCTTAAATATTTTATTAAGCAAATTGATGAATATTTAGTGTATGAGTATCTTTATCTAATGCAAATTAAGTTTTTTCTTTGAAGAGTTAAAAAAAGTTAGACTGAAGTTTAAATCAATTATTAGGCAAGTCTATCAAGACATTATGATCAGATCACAAAAGTACAAAAATTTTAGTACTAAGCTTAATTGATAGAAAATGGGATAATATCCCAACCTTAAGCATTGGATACAATTTGGGTGAAACTGAGGAGAAAGATGACATTGTTAGACTTGGTCATATTATTGATGAATACTTTATTAGACAATGTTACATCATTAATTAGTTACACATCACTGTCATTACTCTGGTTAGGACGTGCAATAGAGATTGTACTATGTACATTACTCCCTCCAAAAAACCATCGTGGAGACAATTTTGGATTATAAAAGTGTAGTAAACTAGTTTACAACATTTCAGGATATGGCTACGTTAAAATACATATGCTGAAAACAATTCTAAAGGAATATATATGTTTAAAGATATGTCTAAGAGTACGTTGTACTCATGGAGAAATGAAATAATCCTTCAGACAATCCTGAATAAAATAAAGTATTTGTAGGAACAGGATTACTGTTATAATGAATGTCGAATAAAAGACTATAAACCTTTACTAAGATTAAATAGTATTGATACTTTGGTTTTAGGTAAATCCACTAAGAGTTAATAAATGTTATTAACCATTTAATTCCATTTAACAAAGATGATGAGCCTTCAATGGGGGAAAGTTATTGGATAACTCAAAATTGCCATATTAGTTGACAAATTAAAGGCTTATCATCCTCAAAGTTGCTTTGAAGGATGTTGACAAGGATTGCTAGGTCAAAGTCATGAACTCAAGAAAAAGTCTATGTACTTCATCTTAGTCTAGATTTGTAGATTTTCTTGATGGGGTAAAACACATAGGATATGATAGATCTACAAAAGAGATATTCATGTGTAGATAATAAGATATAGATATTCAAAGTAAGACTCATGGTAGATGGTGGAACCTGTAGAGAGAAATTTGATTGTGGGTCAATTTTCTCACTCGTTGCCATAATGGAGTCTTTGAGCATTATTTCATTCATTGTTACATGGGAGATATGTAAAATGAATGTTTAGATTCTTTTATGAAAAGAATTTTAAAAAATTCATCTTACACAAACAAACAAAGGAGACTTTCAAAGATCAAATGCAAGGAGTTTGCATAATTGTATAGATCTTTGAATATAAGGTTTGATAAGAGTTGTCATAACCTATAACTTCGAACAAATATTAATTATCTTGTATTGACAAGAGAGTCATTAGTTGTCAAGTGGATATTTCTCATGTTTTAGTACTCATTGTATATGGTGTACTATAACATTGAAAAATTGACTACCTAGCTAATTAAGGACAAAATGTTAAGTTTTAGATGTAAATTAGTCTATCACACTTTATCAGATAATATAGGTGCAAAGACTAAAACTAAGGATATTGGTAAATACCAATTTCTAGGATAAGGCACATTGAGACAAAGCATCATAGTAGTGACCAAGATGACCTTTTATGATAGATGATTTGATTTGTATAAAAAGAGACTCTCTAGGCTAAAGTGTTTGAGAGTCACATAGAATGTCTACGAGTACGAGACATGACTTCTTTGCAAGGGAAAGGGAGAACATGTTGGGTATAGAGTATGCCTTAGGATACACGTTTCACCGGCTATGTCTCACCAGTTTTAGTGTAAGTGGAAGATTGTTGAGATTTATGCCCTAAAGCCTCGTAATTTATTAGTTGATTAATTTAATTATTAATTATGCAATATTAATTTATCCATTAACCAGAAAATCTAAAGTTATTGCATGAAGTCTTGAACATGTTCGAGAATGTAACTTGCGAAATTTAAATTGCAAAAAAACAAAAGTGCGGGAAAAGTAAAAGAAATGTCTAGCTCAGGACTTAGGATCCACTTGATGTTCGATAGATCACAGGATTACTCAGGATTATCTCTCTCAATTTAACGTGCTTAGTCAACTTGCCTGGATAGCCTAAAGCAAGCGTTGTTGCGTTTAAGAATAGACATGTATGATGCGTCAAGTTGGCCTTATGCCGCGTTGAAATTTCTAAAGATTGGTCCATTTATACGCAAGTTTCATATTAAAACCCAAGTGTAAGTTTAAAATAGGTTTCCTGGAGAGTCCAAGGTCGAACGGAAGAATTTGTAGTAATTCAGTATTAAAGAAATTCTTTGATTTAATGCGATGAACTATACAAATAATTACAAGTACTTTGAATATGTTGAATCATATTTACAGTAGCTAAAAGAATAAATTTACGCATAAAAATTGGTGGATGAACATATGGTGCGGTGATGCAAGATGGAGATGGATGAATTTGTCAAGTATAAATATGTTCAAATAGCATGTGAGGAGATGGATGAATCCCTGGAAAAAGTATAGTTGTGACAATTTTGCTAACATATTTTCAAGTATTATTTAAGTATACGTTCATGTTACAAAACTCGAACTTGAGAATGCATCTCTCGATGCTTCGATGCCACATTCATCTTATCTCTAAGGCACGTGATGAGTATCTCTTGCAAAAGTTTAACTTTATCTCTAAAGCCAATTCGTTTCTTGTTAAATGACAAAGATTAATTACTTACTCTCTCAAGCATCGATCATACTTAGACCTATTTATTCGACAGATTCATGCAAGTTTTATACACCCATTTAAACAAGATGAAAGAAATATTTAAGTAAAACTTAGAAAATACCAGCTCCATGCACTCAATCTATTAAGAAATTTAATCTTTCATGATGTAAGGTGTTGAAGATGATAAGAGATGGAAGTAAATAATCAATCAAACTTATATTAAGAAAATATGCAAGTCTTGCAGCTTCCATAATCAAAGTATAAGTAAGAAAGGTGAGCATGATAATGAAATGAAAATAAAGATGTCAAGCCGCTAATGGGAATGTTTTGCTTCTTGGAGGCTTAAGATGGTGGTTCTTTAATACAAATTTGCATAGAGAAATGGACGGATTCTCAATCTCTGAATGGCGACTCTGAAGCTTTCACTCAGAATCTTCTCACAATAGAGCTCGATATAGAAGGTGATGATGGAGGTTGAAGGAGATTTTGAGCAGAGTTTTCACCCACTAATTTCTCTCTGTCTTCAACAAACATTTTTTCGAGCTATTTAGTCTTCAAAAAAGGTAATCTCATGATTATATGACACATTTGCATTGAATTTCATGCCCTGCTGCGCAGACTTCATCGGGTCATAGGTTCATTGGTTCTGCCATGGTCTGGTTAAATCAATCGCCCACTTACACATTGACATGACAGTTGTCGCCCATGTGTCAAACTACTTTTTCTCTTCTTGACGCCTGGTTCTTCGACGGGTTGATCTTCAGAACAGTGGGGTCTTGATGATTCTGGCAGCATCTTTCTTTTGTCCTTTGGGTGTTTTGGCCTCTTTTAGCTATATCCTACATTAAAAAAGATATAAAACTCATAATTTCTAGGATAAAAGCGTTTGTAAACATTGTAAACGTAAAGTTATTCATATTACATAATTCAATTCCCAGTTCCGGTTTATCTGCAAACTTGCTCCAATTATTCCAAATAAAGAATATATAACTTGTATTTCTATAAGTTATCACACCCCCAAATTTAGAGTAATGCTTGTCCTCAAGCATTTATTTAAAGATTTATTGAGATCCACCACTCAAATCTGTGCAAAAGCTTAATCTCTCAACATGCTTTCAGGTTTTAGATTTATATCGACAATTAATTGACTTTAGAAAATCTTTTTTCAATCAACGCCTAGAAAATATTTCCTAAATTTAGTTGCAGCAAGCTTAATAATCAAAATACCCTTACTCATTTCCAGTCATTCTTATTTCTCATTTCAGTAATGTGCTTTAGAGTTCATTTCCATAAAACTTCTCTTTATGACATTTTTATTTATAGCCAAAGTACAATAGTTAATGGACATGCGTTGATCTGAGCTACCCACCTTCGTTTTGACATACCAACGATGGGGTACATGGAGTCAGCCAACATCGAGCAGGTACCCCTTCACAACTCAGCTCTTATCACGCTTATTTTTTATTTCATTGTGTTGACAACAAAGCTGTTTATTTATTTTCACTGATTCTGGACATTCACCTTCATTTTGACATACAAATTTGGCTTTTGTTGATGGCCAAAAAACATCAAGAAAGCCTATAACAAGAAAGCCCGTCCATCAAGATAGGTCATTTTCTTGATGGCCAAAAAACATCAACACGAACCCTATTTTGATGGTCATGGCCATCAAGATAGGGTTTGTTGATATTTTTTGCCAATCAAGTATCGAAGCTTGACCATCAAGAAAACGTCGTTTCTTGATGGCCAAAAAACGTCAACACACTATCTTAATGGTCATGGTCATCAAGATAGGTTAGGTTGATGTTTTTTGGCCATCAACTATTGGAGATTGACCATCAAGAAAACGTCCTTTCTTGATGGCCAAAAAACGTCAACACAATCCCTATCTTGTTGGTCATGGCCATCAAGATAGGTTAGGTTGATGTTTTTCGCCCATCAAGTATTGGAGATTGACCATCAAGAAAACATCCTTTCTTGATGGCCAAAAAATGTCAACACAATCCCTATCTTGATGGTCATGGCCATCAAGATAGGTTAGGTTGATGTTTTTTGGCCATAAAGTATTGGAGATTGACCATCAAGAAAACGTCATGTCTTGATGGCAAAAAAAAGTCAACACAATCTCTATCTTGATGGTCATGGCTATCAAGAATTGGAGTCTAACAATCAAGATATGGACTTTTGTTGATACTTTTTTAACGTCATGGTAGAATAATATTGATAGTTTTTTGTCCATTAAGTATTTGTAAATAACCATCAAGAAAACCCTTTTTATTGACGTTTTTTTTCCATCAAGATAAATGTAGTACGATATGTTTTTATTGACTTTTTTGGCCATCAAGGATCCATATTTCTTGACGTTTTTTGGCCATCAAGGATCCATATTTCTTGATGTTTTTTGGCCATCAATTATAACAATTTGATAAAAAAAAAAAATCGGGGTTATTGTGACCCCCCACAAGCAACCTGTAATCGACCCCAAAACTATTTTATACCTGCAATCTATATACACTCCAAACAACTTAAATACAATTTTACACATCTCCTAAAAGCCACCAACTACACAACTCCAATTTTTCACTCACATTACTCCATTCGAATCATATATTACACCAACTACATAACTCCAAATTTCAATCACAATATCTAAATTGACAGCATTAGACCACCTCATTGAAACATCATAGCACAACATAATGACTCAAATAGTTTTCATTAATCAACTAATAAAATACTTTTTTGTACAAAAAGTTAGTATCTTGAAACAGAAACATGTAAAGCATACTCCTACCAAACTTGAACCTATCGAACCTAAAACTTTATCCTTAAATCTAATAGTAAATTGTGGAGTCACAATACTCAAATATAACGTCCTATAAAGTCACAATAGTCAACTCTAATTGTGTTTAATTCTAATTGACTGTATTGTGTTTGTCTCGTCAACTACAAGTAAACAAACCATATTATGTTGATTAAAAACAATATATTAAGTGTAAAAACTATAGTTAAACAATATAGTTTAAGCAAATGCATATCACGTCTGTAACTGTTGTGCTTCTCTGAGTTACTATGTCATGTATAAACTTCATAGTATAATACCCACATTCTCTGCTTCCCGGTTGTTTAGCACACTATCTATGTACACATATATTTCAACCCATGTTAGAATAAACTAAATCTTGTAATCTAAAATATAATATCATTACATCGAAATTGAAATGCTTACCTTGACGGTACCCATATAACAGGTCGAGATCGTGTACTTGTTCGAGCATAAAACATTCTTATGCCTCTAAACAAAACAAACATAATGAATATACATAATGTGATACTTTTAATTACTTACGTATTGACAATAGTTTTCACATCTTCACGAACACCAAGTCCCATGGAGTCAACTGAATACACTGTATTACTCTGTAGATTGATGACAACTACCATCCAATGATATCTACGTAAAAGACATAACTCAATAAATTTAGATAAATCAATGTTTATCAATAAAAAAAATTATTAAAATACTCATTTTCTAAACTTACCTAGGATTATACGGACATATCAACAACTTATTCTTTGTTGAGGTTAACCTGTTACACAAGAATGTAGAACGTTGTTCCTCGGTGCCTAAGCCACTTGAAATTTGCGCAGGATGAATAAATGCATAATCCTCTAATATACTTGGGTTGACTGCTACCAAACATATAAAATCATAAACAAAAAAAAAAAAACTTTTAATATTAGAAATATTACAATAAATTATTAATACTAATCAGATTAGTTAATTGTACATACGCGATATAACTTGTTATAATTGAGAGTGTCAATTCTTCCATCTGACATAATTGCTTGATGCTAACCTTCATCATATAGAAATTGAAGTGATACCCAAAAAACTTCGTCAATCGGGATATGCAAATATTCATAAACTCCTCTTCCATGAATTTTAGCACAAATTGTGTCACTGTTGGCAATTTTGACACAACAACCTTTGGTTTCTTTCCTTTCAAAGCAGCTAACTCCCGAGAATGCTTTTTATGTGACTATCTAAAAAATGTCAAATATTAAAATGGAACATGCAAATGAAATAACTGATCTTTTCATAAATAAAATATATCTGCTTTTTCTAAAACCACCAAATGCTTTGGCCATGGAACATACGATCCAATTGCATCAGAAACCCCATAAACACTTCCAACAACAAGTATGGGTAATGTGGAGTTGGTGTCATTTACAACTTCAATTAGAACTTGCACCTCATTCACCCCAAGTGTTACCACATAAACCACTTCGTTAGACCATTGTCTCTTAAAAATAGTACCTGCTGCCACAATTTTATCAACACTTCTAACAGCAAAACTACAAAGTCTCCCCTAGAACGTACATTCAAACGGTCAATCTATTATCAATATCAAATAATCCATCAACACAATAACTTATAAATCATGTAAATACAATTTTTACCTGGTCTATCTTTTCCTCATGTGTAGGAGATGTTTGATTTGTTGATCATGTGCAACTGTACGTATTTCCTCGACCTTCATTTGAGAATTTAACTCGTGCATACGTTTAACCATTAAATTATATTGATCCAAAATCAGTACTTTCTCCTTTTTCCAATTTGTCTCTGGATCTCATTCATAGGAGTTTGTGTGGGTTCTATTGGAATGTGTTTGTGAAAGTATAATGTGGGTGTAGCCAACCCCCTATACCTCTTAACCGTCCTCGGTGTTCAAGTGTTTCCAATGCTTGGGTCAATATATAATCTGAATAACCTTTATAGTTTACACAATCTTTGGACAGTCATCCTGTAATTTTAATAGATAAACATTTTATTTTCAAACAAGTTATAATATATTACATACATTCAGAGAGAAGCAATCCTTAAATTCTTACTTACAATTTTCACTGTAACCTCTTCGACATCTTTATTTAAAAATTCCCCATTTTTTCCTAGTCTAGCATGTTTCCAAACAGTAACTCGATCTGCTGTTGGAGACAATTTTCCTTGTCTTTTCTATAAGTATATATGAGTAAAATAAAGTTTAATGAACACAACATAATAAATGTTTGGTAAATAATAAATTATTATCACATAAAACTTACCAACTCCTCACTCAAATTTGCATAACATTTGCGTGATGTACAATGATTGTATTTGTATTGTTTGCGCCGCTCTTTCTGCAAATTGCTACGTGCCTACAATACGCAAAAAGAACACAAGTTAAATTAATTAAGCAACATATTTGGTGATTCAAATATAAAATATTTAATAACACTAAGCTAAAAGTCATCTGATAGAGCTTGATTAACAAAAATTTCCCAATCAGCTAGATCGATAGAAGGATACTCAGGTGGAGGAAATTTCAAGCATTCTAGAATGTCTTTATATGGGTCAATGTGCCTATTCCTCAGACCATTTTTGAAGTTTCGAAATGCAATTTCAGCTTTTATCAAAATATCCTTCTTAGATTTCGAGTTTATGACAAAAGACTTCTGAAAATCACAAAATAACATACATGCAAACATATCTAAATTCAAATACATCATATTTTATTGAATTAAACATTAAATGCATACAAGTTACCTGATTGCTCAAAAAAAAAAAAATTCTTTCAGCTCTGATGACACGTTTTTCCACGAAGCATAAGAAATTGGTATGTGGTTCCTTACACAAGTCCCAATGTAACTTACCATTTTAGTAGCATTTTTTCCAATTCATTGGCCTTGATCATTATACTCAACACCCACCGATCTGCATCCGATCTAATCTGTGTTAGTTGAATCATAGTGGTAGGACCACGAACCGATCGGTAGGTAGACGGTGTCTCCAAATCATGTGTCATTTCTAACTCGTGACCATCACTATAATGTGAGATGCGGTCATCGCTGCTAGCGTCTATCTGTAAGTATCCTACAATGAAAGTAAATGTTATTAGTGGACTAAAAGTAAAGGTAACTAATAAGCAAAACTAATCAATGAAGTTAATTGAAACACTCAAATTGTTAAAGAATGCAACACAACATGCCAATACATTATAATAAGTAATACTATCTATCATTCATTATCATTGACTATCCAAGTGTCATCACAGTCAATTTAAATATAGACCGAATCATCTTCGTCCATGTCCTCAAATGCATTTGAAGCAACGACATTTTTAGAACTACTACAATTTAAAGTTATGTCACGTAACTCATCTTCGTTGATATGACTTTCGTACTCCCTACTTGGAGGGTGCAACACAACATGTCATCGAGAATCACTTGGGTCTTTAATAAAAAATACTTGTTTCGCTTGTGATGCAGGTATAAAAGAATCAGACTTATATCCAATACGTTTAAGATCAACTAGTTTAAATCCCAAATCATCTGTTCTGACACTGCTGGCACTATCAACCCAATTACATTTAAACATTAAAATCTTAAGAGTAATAAAATTCAACTCCCACATCTCTTGAATCACACCATAAAATGACATGTTCGTCACTATTGGATTTTTATCTTTTGCATTTGTTATTTGATTGCTTTCGTTACTAAACAAACGCCACTATTTTACACATTACGAGCACCATCAAAGTTCTCTGTATTGTAACGAATTCTATTCACAAAAAAACTAACATAAGTTATCACAGTAGGCGAAGGGCCATGTAATATCTGTCTCACTGTATCAAGTACTGTGTTGTTTGGTAATCTAAGATCTGTAGCAACCTATGAGATAACTTGGGTCTTCGATAAAAAATACTTGTTTTGCTTGTGATGCTAGTATAAAAGAATCAGACTTATATCCAATACGTTTAAGATCAACTAGTTTAAATCCCAAATCGTCTGTTCTGACACCGCTAGCACTATCAACCCAATTACATTTAAACATTAGAATCTTAAGAGTAATATAATTCAACTCCCACATCTCTTGCATCACACCATAAAATGACATGTTCGTCACTATTGAATTTTTATCTTTTGCATTAGCTATTTGCATTACTTTCGCTACTAAACAAACGCCATTATTTTGCACATTACGAGCACCATCAAGTTCTCTGTATTGTAATGAATTCTATTCACAAAATAACTAACATAAGTTATCACAGTAGGCGAAGGGCCATGTGATATCCATCTCACTGTATCAAGTACTGTGTTGTTTGGTAATCTAAGATCTGTAGCAACCTATGAGTGTATAAGCTTAAGTTAAAAGAATGAAACTAAAAGTTTGTAAAAATACGAAATCAAAACACAATAGTCATTATCCTTCGAAGCATACATGATCCGGAATCCAAGAAATGAAAGTTCGATTATGCTCATCTTGTAGCCACTTTTGGTTCCTTGACTTTGATGGATACATTTTTCTCAAATGGTTCATATGTTTCATAAAATGACATATAATTCATCACGGTTGTTATAAATATTAAATTATAGGCAACATGATAAAAAAACATGAGCTTAGGATTAAGTTAACATACTCTATGTAAGGTTGTATGTCATCTGTATTTTCCAAAACATACAAATGAGCCTACATTAGTTGTTCTTTGTCAGGATTCATGTGTGAAGCTGCAGATGACGGTCTTCCTACTTCATTGTTCTGACTTCGGTCGATTGCCTTTCCAAGTTTAATCGGTATCCCATCGTGTAAAAATTTTGTACAAAATTCTACAACTTCCTCAACAATATACCCTTCAGCAATACAACCCTCCGGTCGATTTTGATTTCGAACATATCCCTTAAGAACTTTCATGTAATGTTTGAAAGGATACATCCATCGAAGATACACTGGACAACAAAGACAAACTTCTCTAACTAGATGTATAGTTAAATGCATCATTATGGTGAAGACCGACAGAGGAAAATATTTTTCAAACAGACACAATATTACTGCAATCTCATGCTCCAAGACGCTTAAATTTGTAATGTCTACCACCTTACTGCATATAGCGTTAAAAAAAGAATAGAATCGTGTGGTAGTACACCGCGAAGTGCAACAGAAAGCAATTGTTGCATGAGCACGTGACAATCATGAGACTTTAACCCTGTCACTTTTAAAGTGTCAATTGATACAAGACTTTTTATGTTAGAAGAATACCCTTCAAGAACTTTCATTTTTTACAATGAATCACAAATAGCACGTTTCTCATTTTTGGATAACGTGTAACAAGCAGGAGGTATGTATGTCATTCTCCCCATGACCTTTGGCGCCAACTCAGGACGACTGCCTAGTTGTTCTAAGTGACAACGAGTATGCAATCCATCATTTGTCTTGCCAGGGATGTCAAGCAAGGTACCCATCAAATTCATGCATACATTCTTCTCAATGTGCATAACATCTAACCAGTGTCGAACATAAAGCCTTTTCCAATATCCAAGTTCAAAAAATATATAATTCTTTTTCCAACAACTGCGTAAAGAACTTATCGGATTCTTATCTTTCGACAAATGAAATTCGTAAGGAGAATCATTATTGATGAACATTTCAAATATACTTTCTCCAGACAGCGGTTGTGGAGCCATTCCAAATTCTTTTTTATTATTGAATGCCTTCTTTTGTTTTCGAAACGGATGGTCAGGTGATAAAATTTTAAATGTATGGCAGATATGTTTTTGCTGCATATTAGATACACACAATACCCCTTTAACTGTGCAACCCGCTAAATTACCATATGCAGGAAAATCATTAATAGTCCACAACAATACTGCCTTTAATGTGAAAACTTCATCTCGATACCCATCATAACATGGTACACTATCATTCCAAAGAATTTTCAAATCATCTATTAAAGGGGCCAAATATACGTCTATGTTGTACCCCGGTTGCTTCGACCCAGAAATTAACATTGCTAACATCATAAATTTACGTCTCATACATAACCAAGGTGAAAGAGTATATGTCGTCAAAATCACAGGCCAACAACTATACTTACTATTCATTTCGCTATGAGGATTTATCCCATCAGTTGATAAAGTAAGGCGAATGTTCCTCTCTTCATTTTCAAATTTAGGCCATAAATGATTGACCAATTTCCAAGATGGGGAGTCAGCTGGATGGCGTAGGTTTCCATCAACCAATCTTTCGTTAGCATGCCATGTTAGATTCTTTGAATGCATTGGACTATTGAACATTCTTTGAAATCGTGGTATTGGTGGAAAATACCATAAAACCTTAGCAGACACTCCTTTTTTCACTTCAGAAGAGTTCTTATACTTCTTCCACCTTGACTCGTTACAATGAGGACAATTAGATGCATCAGTAAACTCTTTTCTGTATAGGCAACAATCGTTGGGACACGCATGAATCTTTTCATAGGACATTCCTAGAGTAACTAAACTTTTTTTTTTTTTTTGCCTCATACGTAGATTTTTGCAACTCGTTATTTTCAGGTAGTATAATTTTCAACAATGTTAACAGTTCTGTAAAGCTAGTATCTTTCCACTCAAATTTTGCCTTCAAGTGATACAATTTGACTTATGTACCCAACTTAGTCAATTTTTCACACCCATGATATAGAGATTTCTTAGCATCTATAAGTAACTTATTAAATTGTTTGGGATCATCAACACTATATTTTTGTGTCACTTCAACCATCTCAATTGTCATCAAAATCATCATTAAACACTTGTTTGTCAATATTGTTGTCTGATTTTGATATTACATTCGATGAAGAATACCTAACAAGATTTTCTCCATGCCATATCCAATTATCATATCTTAAGTCAATACCATATATTAATAAGTGGTTTTTCACTTCTTTAGTGTTCTACATCTTGCAATTTCCACACTTAACACATGGACATCGTATAAGTGTTTTACCACTCAACTGTATTTAAGCAAACTCAATAAAACTATCAACACCTTCTTCGTATTCTTTAGATTGTCTATCTTTTTTCACCACGTTTTATCCATTGTGTTAAAACCTAAGCAAATGAAGTGAATAAGTCATATTAATGAGACAATAAGGACACATAAGAAACTGAAATACAATGGAGTACACATTTAACTTAACTAAAATTATAACACATCATATAAGTGACTACCATAACTGCAGGATAGTCATCCCATATCTAAATTTAGAAACATATATAATTAAAATATAATTATCAAGATTTAAAGATATCAAAATAAATTACATAACAAGTACAATTAACTGGCTCAATATTCATAAACAAACAAAGTATTCAAGTGAATACCATAGTTGCAGGATAGTCATTCCATATCCAAATTTAGCAACATATATAATTAAAATATAATTGTCGAGATTTAAAGATATCAAAATAAATTACATAATAATAAGTATAATTAACATTTACAATATTCCTGAAAAAAGCAAAGAATCCAAGCGACTACTATAGCTGTAGGATAGTCATCCACCATAAAGTAATTAACATCATACACTCTACCCATAAAATATAGATAATCAGACTCAATTGATTTGAAAATTTTTTATTTCAAAACTTACTCGAATTTGGGGGTTCCTTCCAATCTAGTTAACCTCCCCCTTTCAACACGTTTTCCAAACACACACATCCCTTTTAATACCTTGGTAGATAGTTGAGTTTAGTGAATTATTTCATTGCTCACTAATAATCTAGAAAACTATTTTTTGTTTGTTGTCACTATACTCTTAAAAAACATAAACACTGCCGCTAAACAAAAAAAAATGGTCCTACCTAACTACAATAAACTACAAGAACTCCAATTTTATATCTCAAATCTTATAACAAAAGATTTTTAATTGTGTTGGAATAGTTATTTGTTTTATTTGCATACAAGAAAATTAAACCTAAATCTTAAGGCAACCAAATACCAAAATTAAAATACAATAAAATACAAAAATTCAAAACTTAGAGTAATAATAAAAAAAATTTAATATTCATAAGCACCGAAAGATGAACGACGACACGAACACTTACTGCTACCACGAACTGACGACCCCAAAAACTACCACGAACCGGTGTGGCGGCACGGAGTTGCTACAACGAACCAACAAACCCAAAAACTACCACGAACCGACTGCGACAGTGGAGGGAGCTGCTACATGAACCAGCGACAGCGGTAGATGGATCTGCTACACAAACCTGCAGCGGCGGCGGGCGAATCTGCTACACGGACCTGCAGCGACGGCGGGCGGATCTTCAACCATGACCAGATCTACACGGGGCGACAGCAGCGGATCTGCAACCACAACTAGATCTACACAAGGCGGCGGCAGGTGGATCTACAACCACGACTAGATCTACACGGGGTGGCGACGGATGAAGCAAGCACACGAATAGGTGCAGCAGATGACGAATCTGCACAGGCGGTGGCGGACGAAGATCCTTCACGAACCGGCGGAGGACGAAATGCTTGGAGGATTCAGTAGTGGCAGTGGAGGAAGCTCCTGCACAAACCGGCGGCGGATGAAACACTTTGAGGATCCGGCGGCGAAGAACTTACTACCCGAATCGAGGGCGAACGGCAAACGATAAAATAGCAGATTCTGGCGATTGCGAACTTCAAAAGAATGGCGGCAATGAAGAGGCAGCGGCGGATTTCATGAAGATATAAGGGTTCCAAACCCTAATGTAAATAAAGTTTTAATAAAAATGGTTTCATTGATGGGCATTGACCATCAAGGTAAGCTGGCCCAAAAAGGTTGGGGCTTTTTTTTTATGGCCTATCAATATCCATCTTCACCCTTTTCTTGATGGACAATGACCATCAAGAAAAGGTTTTCTTGGAATTTATTTTTGGGCTTTTTTTTTATGGCCAATTAATGACCATCAAGAAAGAGTTTTCAAATTTATTACACTCATTGTCTATAATTCGATCCTCACCTATTATACTCATCGTTGAATTAAAAAAAAAACGCACAGAAATGATAAACTAATTTCATTTAGTCTTCAAAATATATAGTTTGGAATGTTATACCCATTTATAACTATTCAATTTTTTATTTTTAGGATTTTAAAATTAGGTTTATGAACATTAAATCTATAATTTATTTGTCTTGTTGCTAACAGTGTTTTAAAAAAAGTTTTTAATTTCTAAAACATAATTTTTTTGGGCTTTTTCTTGATGGCCGATTAATGACCATCAAGAAAGAGTTGAGTTTTCCTGATGATTTTTGACCATCTATGAATCCAAAAACTTATCTCTTTTCTTGATGAGCAATGACCATCAGGAAAGATTTTTCTTGATGGTTTTTGACCATCAATGAATCCAAAAACCAAAAATTCATTATTTGGGCTTTTTCTTACATACTTTTCAATCAAGAAAAATATAAACCTTTCTTGATGTTCTAAGACCATCAAGAAATGTAATTTTAAATAAATAATAATTTTAAAACATCTAAATTATAGTTTTCTTGATGGTTTCTTGTCATGACCATCAAGAAAACAAAAAATCTGTCCATCAAGAAAGACCAAATTTCTAGTAGTGAAACTATGGGGTGCATGGAGGTAGCCAACATCGAGCAAGAGCCATTTTTAACTCAACCCTTAACAGACTAATTTTATACGCTGATAGTAGAGTTGTCTACCTAGACGATTTTTATTTTATTTATTTTTATTCATTTATTTATTTATTTATTATTATTATTGTTATTATTTTTGCATTAAGAGATTTTTATGAATTTTGAACACATCGGCACAAATCTCTTCCACCCCAAAAGTTTTGAAGTTAGCAAGGTTCTCATTGTTGAAATCGAGTTATGAGATTGAATTAGAAAAAAATTTGTAAAAGAGGTTTGAGGTAAAGCTTGCATGCATAATCTATTCAAGAAATGTTTTCTAAGTGTAATGTCCTAAGGCTTGTGACTTAATTTTTCATTTTCATGAATCTAAGGTTGGAGAGCATTATTTTTATCATATTGAGTTTAGACGTAGACACACAAACAAGGTGGGGAACAATAAAGCAAGAAATAAACACAAGTAACAAACTGAAAAGTAATACTATAAGATAATTGCATGAAACTTGCTTATTGTATTGATGTCACAAATTTACAATGAGTTTACAAAGAATATGTTTACAAAAGAATAAAAATAAAATACAAGAAAACCAAAAATTGCAACACCTCCAAATTTAATTCCTCCCCGTGTTGTTGTCATTGTTGTTCGTAGGGGGAGGATTAGGATCATTAAACAGAAGGGGTTGTTAGAGAGAAGAAGGTATGGTAGGCACTGGGATGCATTGGACGAACACTTGGTATATGTAGTTCATGAGAGTTCTGAACTGCTCGTCTTGACGCTGAACTTGGCATTGAACAAAACTCCTAAGCTCCGTTTGTTGTTGCGGCATTTGGGTTACTTGTTGGGCTAATTCCTCATTCCTTCTAATAAGTTGTGCTTTACGATGCTGCACCTCGTTCAAGTCTTTCGAGATGGGGCAAAGAATCCCATCGTTCAAATACCGAAGTAAGTCATCAAGCTCCCCTACAACCTGCTGAGTAGTTGATGCATAAGCGAAGTTGTAAGGAGGCATTTGTGGATGCCTACTCTACTCTACGTCACTCATTAAGGTTTTGTGAAGTGCTTGGGGCTTGGCTGTCAAGGTTTTCAGTAGTAGGTGGACTTAGTGAATTCGGTTGGGTCTAAGGTGAGGCGAGGATAAAGTTTGGGTCACTGACTTCTCAAGATCCAGAGTCAATGGTTCAATGGGTGATAGTGGTGGAGTTGGCTCTCTTACTAGAATTTCATGAGGCAGGGAAAGGGTCAACTCAAGGTGTGGTGGTGGTGGAGACAACAACTCTTCCCTCAACTCGACATTAAGGTCAGTCACAGTGATGCATGGAGGAAAGGAAGGTCAGCTATGAATAACAGATGGGGAAATGGGCTCATTTTTTATTTCGGGAGAAAGTGAGGTAGAAAGTGAGGGAGAAGTAGGTTCCTCTTGGATTGGAGAAACGGAAGGGGTGTAGATGGTCAAGGCTTGGTTGGATGCCTCGGCGTCGAGGTGAATTTCTTCTTCGACCTCAACTGGGTGTGAGCTCAACGCCAGGATTTCGAAATCTTTCTTGATTATCTTCCTTTTTTTGGGCTTCGGTGGATGAGAGGAAGAGGTTTCTTGTGACTTGGCTGGTTTTTTCTTTGTTTTGGCGGGCTTTAGTAGATGCGGGAGTCTCTCAGCAACCTTCTCAGGACTTGGTTGGTGATGAACCCGTTCACTGCAACTTCTTGCTCACTTTCCACGAAGCACATATTGGAGCACATTCACGTCATGATGGATGGGAAGAACAACTAACCCCTTGGTTTGTAAAAGGTCCCCCTTATTTGTGGTGCAATGATGCGACCAACATCCAATTGAATTCCCCGCATGATGTAGTATATCACCATTACTCAATCTGTTGAGATAGTGGCATCATGAGTTGGAAGAAGGGACCTCTTGATGACGTACAACTACAAATGGGTTTTGGGCGTCAGGCAGGTAGGCGCCAAGGTCTTGAAGCCCTTTGAGGATGTGTTTCATGTAGACCCCGGTTTGGCAATTAGCTCAGGATTTCTTCCATTTATGCCTGCTTTGGAGACTCCATCATTCTATTTCCCTCAGCCTCTGAGTCGCTTGGCAACTTAAACATCCAGTTGATCTTCCAAGTGTCGAAGAGGATGATGACTTAATCAACTTTCACTTTATCTTGCTCCTTATGGAGCTTCCCTTCGTAAAACGTCTAGAAGACAATTGGTTGGATCCTCTGGGCATTTGCGCAGAAGTGGTGCCATTCCAACACGTTGATTGATTGAGAAATGAAGACAGGCAACTTAATTGTCTCTAGGAAAAGTCCTATCTCGAGATGGAGATTGTTGAACTACTTCTTATGGCTTTTGCCCGCCTTCTTTAGTGGTTCCTCCACCATCTTTCTCTTTTCCTTTCTTACTTCTCTTAAGCTTGGGACTGGTAAGCGTCCTACTCCCTTCTCCTGTGTCTATGTCCCTTATTTTCAGGTCGGCTGTTAGGTCGCCTCTTTTACTTGTTTCTTCTTCTTCAGTAGCTTGGCCTTAGATTTTGCTACCTCCTTTGTTTTCCTCTTCTCATCTCTTATTTTCTTAACATTTTTCTTGATGTGTTGGGCTTTAGTTAGCTTTTTTGCGTCACTTTCTTCTTGTAGTTCTCTTTCAAATTCGGCCACTATTTCGTCTATGTAGTGATTTTCTTCTGCTCGATTTCCTTTTCTCTCATCTCCCTTCATAACTTCTTGGCGGAGATAAAGGACTAGGCGTCTTCCTTTAGGTGGCGAAGGCCTTCTTTTACTTTCTTCGTTTTCTTAACTGCTTGGGTTGATAGTCGCTCAACAGGTAATGTGACGATTCTGACTTTCCGACTTCAGATATGCCCACATCTTTTCTTTTCTCAAATCTTCTTTTAAGGGGTGAAAGACGTTATTCTCTTCTCTTGTTCTACAACCTTTTTCTTGTCCACCCCAGCGATTATAGAACTAATGAGCCTATTCTCAAAGTCAAATGATGCGTGTTGAAACTTCTTAAGGCTGCTCACTGTAGGGACTAACCCACATGACGATCTTTCCTTCTTATGAGGTTGGTCGACCAACCCATCCAACCAGTTCTCTTCTGATATTGTGTCGAGGATGTCTTCAAAGACACTCTCCTCATCTCGTCTCGCTGACTCCTATTAGGTCACTATAACTAGGCAGCAGGGTCTCAACACAACCTCCAACTTAAGGCTGTTGGGGCGTACAACAGCTAAGGATTGTGGTGGAACGGTTGGTATGAACGGTCGTAGGATAGATGAAAGTGTCGTTTGGGAAGGAGGAAGGTCAGGGACAGCGTGGGTGACACTTGGAATCACTGGCAGCTGATTTGGTAGGGTGAAGAAGGTGCAAATGCCCCTATTGGCAGGTCGGGGGCAAAAGGTGATCAAAAAGATGCTCTGGCGCGGCTTAAAAGATGAAGAAGTGGAAATTTCCATCGTTTCAGGGGCAGTTGGTTGGGCTTTTTGGGAAGAGGTAGGTTGTTGGGAATCCATTTGGTAGAAAGCTGTGAAGTTTGGAAAAAGAAAAGGGTTGAGAGATGTGGAAAATTGTGGAACTCGCCAAAAATTGTAGAGAGCTCGTTGGAATTTTAAGAGGTTTTGGAAGCATGAAAGAGAGAACTAAGGAAGAAGGGGGTTTAAGTAAGGTTTTTGGCGCGTGAAGGTGGACGAGTGGTTCTAGGTGTGACATCACCACACAATAAATGTGTTTGACATGCGTCTACATTTGACGGTGCACGCCAAAGCGTCCCTTTAAATGCCACTATCTAATTGTGACCCTTAGTATCTCCCCCAGGCATCAAAATATTCTAAACGCATAGAATCCTGATTTTGACGCCTTGAGTTTAAAATGTGATAATATTGAAGACAAAGACAATGAATCCATTGATTTCCTAAAACATTATCATACAACGATTCCAAAAAAAAGTTCAAAACTTAAAAAGAAAGCAAAAAACAACTTCACCTGCTGACCATTACTTTGAACGCATTGGTGTAAGAGGCGTCCCTGAAAAGTGTAATCGTGGTCGATGCAGGAGACATCTAGCTTTTCCTCAATCAATCTTTTCTAGGACAACGGAGATTTTATCTCGATCAATGCTATCTTTATAATACAACTTCACCTGCTGACCATTACTTTGAATGTATTGGTGCCATCTTCGTTAGTCAATTCTACGACACCATGAGGAAAAACTTCCTTAACTATAAACGACCCTAACCATCTTGTTCTTAATTTCCCTAGAAACAAGCGTAAACGAGAATAAAAAAATGAGTACTTTTTTACCAGTATGCAAAGATTTCTTATTAATGCGTTGATCATGCCAACGCTTGGTCCTTTTTTGTAGATCTTTGCATTCTTGTACACTTGTAACCTCCATTTTCCCGGTTCATTTAATTGAAACCTTCGAGCTTCTCCAACAACATTAATGTTGAGGTTCAATTTCTTGACAGTCCATAGTGCCTTATGTTCAAGCTCGAGGAGAAAATGGTAGGATTTTCCAAAGATTAATGCATGGGGAGACATTCCAAGAGGCATCTTAAATACTGTTTTGTAGGCCCACAACGCCTCGTCTAATCTCGATAGCTAGTCTTTTCGAGAGGTATTGATGGTAAGCACTTGAAAAGTGCTTTCTATTCTCTCAAATTAACGGAGTTTATGTTAGATTTCACTTGTTTGCTAGTGGTTTTCAAGTTAAAATGAGGAAAATTAGAAGAAAAGACTAAAAGATCAAAATCGAGCAAGAATACCACGAAAAAGAGCTGAAAAACTCAAAATGGCACAAATTGGGGCAGCGCCTGCTGCGGCGCTAAAACCCGAGAGCAACCTTGTCTAAACGCAGCCCTAGCGTTGCGGCGCTCTCCAACAGCATCGCGACGCCGTCCCAAAATTTTCAATAACGCTGCAGCGCCAGTTTTCCTTAAATGAAAATTGTTATGTTTGGTAAGTTTTTAGGAGGCCAAACTCTATAAATTTGGGGGTTTCCAGCAGCCCTAGGCATCAAATCAAATCAAGAAAGTTACAGACTTAAAGAGGCACAAAAAAAGAGAGAATTGAGGGAGAGTTCAAAAAGTGAGTTAGTTGCAAGGAGGAGGAAAAGAGTTCGAGAATTGAGGGAGAGTTCAAAGAGTGAGTTAGTTGTTAGGTTAGATGTACGATTGAGAGATTGTATGTTTAACTTGATCTACAACAATGAATTATTGTTAATCTATCACGAGAGTAGTTAGGTTGACAATAAAAGTTGCTAAAGACTATTTTTAATGCCATGTAATTTTGTATTGATTTTAAGAGATTAATAATCAATTGAGTTGCATGAGAAAGGGTTGTTTTTTAGAGAAAATAACTTGGAATTAAGTTTCTAGACTTAGGCATATGAACGAAAATAAAATCCATGAAATCTATAATATTGCATGATGAAATAAACAATGATTCATTACCCTAGAACTCTCTTTGACTCTTGTGTTTCTCACTTTAATACTTTCCTTATTTGATTTGCATTTTCCATAACTCATAATATTCAATTTCAATCCTCAAATAAAATTAATTCGACTCTAGAATAGCTAAGTCTTAAACCTTCACAATTGGATCTCCAGTGGAATGATATTCGGACTTCACCGTCTTATATTATAACTTGACTCGTACACTTGCGGTTAACACTTAAAGTGCGCATCAATTGATTACCTTTTCCGAGATAGTTTTTAACTCTTGGTTGGAATTTTTTTTTGCCCGTTTGTTTAAGGATGGTATGCAATCGCCCTATAATGCACATTATACTTGATTAGCAACTTCGAAATGATTCGATTAACAAAATGTGTACCTACGTCATTAATCAACTCTGGGCATTCCAAATCCTATGAAGATGTTCTTCTGTAAGAATTTTGAAACTGTCGTCGCATCATTTTTTGTGTAAGAAATTGCCTCAACCTATTTTGAGACATAATCCATAGCTACTGGGATGTAATTGTGGCCATTTGAAGGTGGAAATGGGTTCATGAAATCTATGCTCCAAACGTCAAAGAGCTCGACTTCTAAGATGGAGGTAAGTGGCATCTTATTTCGACTTTATATGTTTCCTGTGCGTTGACACCAGTTGCACTTTTGCACAAAATTTCTGGCGTCTTTAAATAGTGTCAGCCAAAAATATCCGCTCTATAGAACTTTGGTTGTTGTTTGCTATCCTCCGAAGTGTCATCCATATGGTAAATCATGACATTGGGAAAGGATGTATTGATACGAAGTTTTGAAGACACATAGTCTGAAAATGTGATCAAGCCCCTATTTGTAGAGCTTAGGCTTGTCCCAATAATAAAACTTTGGTCAATTTCTTTTTCTAGTGTGCATTGAAGTTTTCTAGAAATTGCTTATGCACCATAAAATTTACAATATTAGCATACCAAGGAGCGGATTCTTCGACTTTTAGTACAGGCTCGTCTAGAAAACTGGCGTTGACTTCAAGCTATTTCTTATCAATTTCAATGTTCTCAAGTATGGAGAGGTGATTGACCACATTATTCCCAGTTCCTTTCCTATCAATAATCTTTGCGTCGAATTCTTGGAGCAGAAGGATCCGTCTAATTAGCCTTGACATGACATCTTTCTTAGTCATCAAATATTTGATCGCAAAGTGGTTTGTGTGAATGATGACTTTTAACACCAATAAATAAGCTCTGAACTTCTCTACAACGAATGCTACAACCAGCAACTCTTTTTTTTGTAGTTGTATAATTCTCTTGTGCTTCATTGAGCGTCTTGCTGGCGTAAGCAATTGGGTGAAACACCTTATCTCTACGTTGAACTAACACAGCTCCCATGGCGTAATCGCTCGCATTGCACATAAGCTCAATGATTGCGTCCAATCAGGTGCTATTCTAATGGGTGCTTTCACTAGTGCTGTCTTTAGTGTTTCAAAATCTTTTAGATATTTTTCATAAGAATCATAGCGTCGGTTCATTTCCAGCAATGCGTTGAGAGAACGTGCAATTTTTTAAGTCTTCAACAAACCTTCGATAAAAGCCCGCATGCGCTAGGGAACTCCTTAATGTCTTAATATTGGTGGGGGGAGAAGTTTTTCCACAACTTCGATCTTTGCTTGATCGACTTCCAAGCCTTTCTTAGAAACCTTGTGACTAAGGACTATCCCTTTGTTTACCATAAAATGGCATTTTATCCATTTTAAAACCAAGCTGGTGTCCTCGCATCATCTCGACATTTTTTCCAAGTTGACTAAACAGGCATCAAACAAATTTCTGAATTCTGAAAAGTCGTCCATAAATATCTCCACCAATTCTTCTAAAAATTCCAAGATCACCATTATACAACGTTGGCAGATGCTTGAGGCATTACACAATCCGAATGGCATTCATTGAAAGGCAAAAGTTCCATAAGGACAGGTAAAGGTTGTTTTCTCTTGGTCTTCAGAAGCTATCATGATCTGATTATAGCCTCAGTAACCGTCCAAGAAACAGGAGTAATCATTCCCCACAAGCCTATCTAACATTTGGTTAATGAATGGTAGTGGGAAATGATCTTCTAGGTCATTGTGTTTAACTTTCTATCATTCCACCCATTGATAGGTGAATGGGGATTAGTTTATTATTTTTATTCGGGACCACAGCCATTCCTCCTTTCTTCAGAACGCACTGCAAAGGACTAACCCATTTATTATCAGATATGGGAAAGATAACATATGCGTCCAACCACTTCAGGATTTCCTTCTTCACAACCTTCTTCATTGTTGGATTGAGCCTTCGCTGCGGCTTGGATCCGCCTTTTCCTTCTTCTAGACGTATTTTACATGCAGTAAGTGGGGCTTATTCCTCTGATGTTAGCCGATGTCCACCCGATTATTCGGATTTATTTCTTCAAGACATTCAACAAGGCTGACTCGTGCTGTGTAGATAACGATGCTGAGATAATTACTGGAAGGATGTTGCCTTCCCCCAAGTATGCGTACTTTAGGTGGGCGGACAACACTTTTAATTCAAGCTTGGTGTTTGTTCCAGAGACGGTTTGCTTCACTAGTCAATGGGATTTATGTTCAAGGATTTAAAAGATGCATGGACCATGGCACAACATTTTTCAAGTTACTGTGTGTTCAAATATTCTCGTTTTTCTTCATTCTCTTCTTCATCAAGCTCTCTATTGTTCTTAAACTCATCTTCCTCGTCGAGGGATTGTCATTCTTCTTGTTCACAAGGGTACTCCAATGCTTTAAACACATTGAAGATAACTTCTTGATCGTTCACTCGCATCATGATCTCCCCCTTGTGGATATCTATTAACATGCGTCCCATTGATAAAAATGGACATACTAGAATGATGGGCACATTCTTGTCAGCTTCATGATCCAGGATTATAAAGTCTGCAAGGAGGATGAAGTGGTCAGCCTTCACCAACACATCCTCAATCTTTCCTTCAAGATGTACAATGAACCAATTAGCTAATTGTAGTGTAACGGTGGTAGGCCTTGATTCAATCCCCAACTTCTTGAACGCTGATAGGGGCATGAGATTTATGCTTGCCCCTAGGTTGCACAATGCTTTCCCTATGTTCACTTTTCCAATAGAACAGAGAATTGTGAAGCTTCCTAGATGTTTCATTTTGGCAGGGATGCGTTCTCTAACCATGGCGCTGCATTCCTACATCAGCGCCACAGTTTCAAATTCTCCTATTTTCTCTTCTTGGACAAAATATCTTTAAGGAATTTGACATAGAAGGGCATTTGTTCCAAGACTTGAACTAGAGGCATGTTGATATGAAGTTGCTTGAACATCTAAAAAGTGTTGGATTGCCCTTCATCATTCTTCTTCTTCTTTAACCTTTGAGGATAAGGGAGCATTTGTACTTCAACTGATGCGCTCGTTGATGCAGATTTTTTTGATAATATTTTCTGCACATCATTTTGCTTTTGTTGCGTTGTGTTGTGGTGTTCATGTGTAAAGTCTAAAGGTTGGTTGGTTATAGGTTGATGGTTTGTTTGGTCATCTAAGTTATCTTGGGTCTGAATCACTAGGTTCTGCTTCTTCCGGCGTCGAAGTTTAGTCAAAAGCTTCCCACTTCACAATGTTCTAGCTTGACATTACTCTTTGCTCGAGTTCCCCACATTCCTCGGGGCTTCCGTGTTACTGGGAAGAGAGCCTATTTGCCGATTCTTTAGTTCCCTTGCTATTTGTCCCATTTGAAGTTCTAGATTACGAATGGATGATACTTATGTTTGTAGTAAAACGTCATTCTTCTGCATGTATTCTTTTAAAAGAGCTTCAATGGAAGATGACGAGTTCGATGTCTGGTGCGTCTGCCCCTACAGTTGACATTGTGTGTGTTGTACTTGGTGGCATATAGATGATCCACCTCTGTTTGGCAACTACGTGCCATGCTGCTCAGCCTGGTTGTGATTACCACCCCAAGAGAAGTTAGGATGATTCCTCCAGCCTAGATTGCAAGTGTTGGAGTATGGTTTGTTTTTAATGAAGCACCCAAACGGTGGGTTCTGTGGGCACGTCTCGTAAGCATGCAGTTCCCTGAATCCAACACAGCCAATCGCAGCAACTTGGTTTACTGCATTCATCTAATTGTCACTCCCTGCGTTCACCTGATTTAACATCATCATCTACAGTAGGTTAATCATTCCAGCCAGCTGTGTTTGCAACGCAACGATTGTGTCATTCTCTAACGCTCTTGATATATTGTTGCGTCGTCTTTCGACTCTGCTATAGTCGTGGTCCTCCAGTCCTCATGGTTTCTGGAGATGCGGTCTAAAATGTCCTTCGCCTTAGTGTAGGTTTTATCTAATAATCCACTAGCTGCAGCAGCATTTGCAACTGTTTGAGATACTTCATTTAGACCATCATAAAAGATTTCCATTTGCACGCATTTCGGGAATCCATTAAGTGGGCAATTCCTTACCAGCCTCTTGAGCTGAGCCCAAGCGTCGCTTAGGGTCTCCTTGTCCTTTTACTAGAAATTAGCATGTCTTTCCTTCTCTTTACGAACTTCTCAATCATTTGAGCCCAAGTGGTAATTTCACCTAGTTCTAATGGTTGCCCATTAGAGTCAGGTGAGATTACCATTTCTCAATTATTTTCTTGTTAAATGACAAAGATTAATCACTTACTCTCTCAAGCAGTTGATCATACTTACTTAAAGTTATTTGTTCGACAAATTCATGCAAGTTTTGTAGCACCAATTTAAACAAGATGAAAACAATCTTTAAGTAAAACTTAGAAAATACTAGCTACATGCACTCAACCCATTAAGAAATTTAATCATTCATAGTGTAAGGTGTTGAAGATGATAAAAGATGGAAGTATAGGATTAATCAAACTTATATTAAGAAAATATGCAAGTCTTTCGGTTGCCATAATCAAAATACAAGTAAAAAAGGTTAGCATGATAATGAAATGAAAATAAAGACATCAAGCCGCCAATGGCAAATGTCTTGCTTCTTGGAAGCTTGAGATGGTGGCTGTTTGATTCAAATTTGCAAAGGGGAATGGATGGATTCGATAGCGTCCGTGACAAGCAAACAATTGTATTAAGCTCGATAGGTTCAACTAAGACGATTAATAACCCGAATAGTGTTAAGTTATTAATTGATTACGTTCTTGAAACAAGTTAATCATGCAATGTTTGTGAAAAGATAATTCTAAACAACCTAATTTCACAACCCAAACATGCTTTAACCGTTGCCCATTTGAGATTAAAAACATATTAGAGCATCCCTGGACTCTAGCAATCAAAGAATGAATGAAGGTTGATTAAGCCTATCTTACATCTAAGCATAGATATTCAAACACATTCAGGAACCATAGAAAATCAAAGAAAAATGTTGATTAAGAACAAAAATCCTCAAAGTCTGTCCATGGGTTTCACCTAGATCTAAGCTAGTAACTCGCCTTAGCCACGTGATCGGTCCAAGATAAACTTTACAATCATCCAACACACCAAAAAATGGAGAAATATAGAGGAAAGGAGAGGAAGAGAAGACAAAATGGGGTTGGCGGCTGAAAGCCTGAGAGAATTTCAACGATAAACCTTAAAATCGACAAAAATACAATTTAAATCGTGGGGATAACGTTGTTGTGCTTGATTAGAGCATCGTTACGCTCTGGGTAGAAGTTGTAGCACCTACCTAGAGCATAACGACGCTGCACACTGCACTTGTGCACACGCGCGTGTTGCACTACTATAAAAATCCAGAGCGCATCTACACTCTCGCCATTTTTGCTCTTCGTTTTGAGTGTAGAGCGTAGCTTACGCTCTGCTCCAAGGGTATTTTGGTAATTTTTATGCCCTTGAGCTCCAGGTGTCCGATTTCACTTTTGATAGCTCCAAATCAACCCCAAATGGCCCCTAACGCTTTGACGTGCATGATTTGCTCGAATTCCTATAAAATAGCATAATAAACACATAGAATCCACGAACGAGCTCAAATTAAACTAGAAAAAATAACACTATTATGATGCTATAAACACTTCCAAATTATTCTTGATTGTCCCGAGCAAGGAAGAAACACACAATCATGCAAAAGAAATGTTAGCTTAATTACAAGGCTCGTTACTCTCGTTTTAACAGTCTATCAAGATCATGCTTGCAATCAACAATGTAATCTAAAAACAATCTCGGAAACGCTTTCGGCAAAAAAAGAAGTCACGAGTTGCCTAATCGCCTCTGGCTACTCACATCCTCAAGAAAGCAGAGCGAACCTCTCCTTATTCTTTTTTTTTTTTTTTTTTTTTTCTTTAGATAAGTGGAAAAAATTGTTGGTTAATTCCTGTGCACGCCTTACTAAATTAATATTTTAGAAAGTCTAATCCTATCACTAAGGGCTTTCGAGGTGACAACAAAAATATAGGTCCAATAACGCTACTCTAAGCATACAAGACTTAGGTTACGCAGACAAAGAACTCAAACTGGCATAAGAGATGGAAGATAAGTTTTTAAAAAAGGCTAAAAATTCATGCTTGTTTTCTTCCTACATTATCTCAAACATGTAAAACCTAAATGAGTGTATCATCAATCAAATCACACAAGTCCGAGCTCAAATGCTCAAGGATTGCCAGATATGAATCAGCCTAAAATCATGCAAATACCCAACCACCCCCAACTTAAAAAGCATGCATTGTCCCCAATGCATGAACAGTGAAAGCAAGGAACAAATTAAAGGGGATCCTCTACAAAGCTTATTCTTTCCCTCAGACACCTAAAAATGATATAAGAAAAATCTAATTAAACTACAAAATTGAAAACATCTAAACTAGAAAGCAAGTAAATTAAAATCCTTGTTGCCTTCAGGTAGCGCAACATTTTTAACATCGCTATATTCAATGAGATTCGCCTGTCAGGCCGCATAAAAGTTCTCATGCTTCTCTCGTCCTTTCTTGCTTAAGTTGATAAAGCCTTTAAAGCTCAGCAATCACTCCTGCATTTGAAAGGCACCAGACAGGTTGTTTTGGATTTTTAATTTTTTAAAAGAAAAAAGGAAATAAAATAAAAGACTCAAGGACTGACTCAACAGGAAATAAAGACTCGAACTCGTGAGGATGAGATGAGCAATATTCAAAAATAAAAGAGATGCCAGAGGTAAGAACAAGGCGGGGCCTAGCAGCCTCTAACTTTATCACCTAAGGCTCATCGAGATGAAGCTCGAGCTGATACTTAACCTCACACACTTTTTTTAGGCATGATAAAGGGTATGAAGTAGTATGAATAGTGGATGGCTCTAGTCGGCTCTCCAGTGTCGCATGGAGACTGTAAGCTGGGAAACAGGGTCGTCCTCAACTTGCAGAGGAACTTTGTCACACCCCCTCCCCGATTACCCTACTCAACCCGAGAGGAGATGTAAAAACAGTAAACATCACCCCTCATGTGACGTACACTGTCCACTTGTACCTTATAATCTTGACAATTCATAACATACATATCTCTTCATACAACCAGAACTATAAGTACTTATATTTATATAATTAAACTTTCAACTTATCCACAATATACTTATACAACATCCTATCTCACATCCCAACATATGTACAACTAGGTGTACATGCCACCTGTATAAGGTTATATACACATACAACTCTTCAAATGTGACTAATTTCTGAAAACTCGAAGCTTAGGCAAGGCGAGCTGGAGTAGGCTAAGCACTGGGAACGTCCTCGCTACCTGGGAGGAAAAGAAAACATGGAAAGCGTGAGCTAAAAGCCCCGTGAGTGACTAATTTTGTAACACCATCTTTTGTTAGAAAACAGGCATGTTACAACCATTATAACTCAATATACGTAAAACATGATTCAAATCATCATTTCTATAAAATTATAATTTCCAACAACGTAATCAAATCACATATGTGTCGTACACGAAATCAGTTCGTTCTTAAAAAATTTTCCTTAGCTAAGGCGGAGCAAGACTCAACACACCCAACGTCGAAAACCATGGCTCGATGCGGAGCAAAACTCAACGCACCAGCAATACTAACCTCTATGTGCACATAGAAATATCGCGGGTTGCCCAAGTACCTTCTACATATCCTTCAGTACTGGGTCCCGGAAAAATTCACATGCCTTCTCATGTCCTTCAGCATTGAGCCTCCTTTAAAACATTTTAGAAGCTAGTATTTTACATAAATAGTTCACATGAAATCTTTCATGAAAAATCAAATATTTCACAATAAACAACATTTCACAACATGTCTTTCAATATCTTTTAGCAAACGGATAAAACATGCCTTGTGAACAATATAATCAAACATCATGCTCTTCAAGAAAACAATTCATCTCAAGAAAACAATTCATCTCAAAGCCATATCTCACAAGAACACCGAACTGAACATTTTCAATAAAATCGTTTTCAAAGAAAGAAAGGTGTCATTCACAACTTGTCCTTAGGCCCTGAGCGGATTATATGCCTTTCTGAGCTCTTCTTGGCCTGTGAATATACATTCCTCACGTTATGCTTTCCTTAAACTTCTTTTACATGATCGTTAAGTATGCATAATTAAACTCTAATCATGATTCATCACAGAAACTCCTTTTTTTTCCCCTAAGTAAACATAATAAGCGAGATTCTATGTCACTAGCGTGATTACCAGCGAGATTTCACCTTACTAGCGAGATTACTAGCGAAATTACACAACTGGTACACGGCACTAGCGATACCAGGATAAGCAAGACTAGCGAGATTACCTGAGGAGCGAGACTTAACCAAACTCAACGAGATTTGTGAGACGAAAAACCCCCTGCGTTCCAGTGACACTTGTCTCCCTACTTATACTTTATTTACTCAGCGACACCCGACAGCAGAGTTCCTTCCTTTCCTTTTTGTTCCCACTTCTACCTGATAAAAATCGTATTTCCAGCTAAATTCAGAACTTCTTCCCTTCTCCAACTTGTAAAGGAGTAAGTTTTCTAACTTACCTCGAAATTTCAGAGCATGATTCTTCTCCCTTTGAGAGATATTCTCAAATAACCCCCGGTTGCTCTCAATTACCCAGCAAATCAATAGCAATCACTTCCACCTACAATTTTACATGTTTCCCCTTAAATTTAACTCAAACATCCCATAAAAATGGTTAGGAACTGAGTTAACTTACTAACCTTAAAATTTCAGCCTTATCTTCCACTTCCTCAACTCGCAGTTCTCCAGTGACTAGACCATGCTCGGACTTTACGACCACAATCAAACTTTCTGTTCCAGCTTAAGTTACACCACCAAAACGAATAGAATTTCACTTGAATTCGACATGAACACCTTCTTCTACCTTCCCTTGTTGATTGTCTAAAAAATGGAACTGACTCGAGCTCTGGAAAGTGTCTAAAATGATTAAATATTTGGTCCACTCCTATATATATGTTGCCGACTTAACCTTTACTTCCATTCCTTTTTAAAATAAGCTGGCCGGCACAGATTTTTAACCAACACACCAACGCATAGCACGCTCAACGCATCCTACCTCAGACGCCCACAGTAACACACCAAGGCATAGCACGCTCGACGCATCCTACCTCAAATGCCCACAGCAACACACCAACACATAGCACACTCGACACATCCTACCTCAGACGCCCACAGTAACACACCAACGCATAGCACGCTCGACGCATCCTACCTCAAATGCCCACAATAACACGCCAACGCATAGCACGCTCGGCTCATCCTAACTTACCAATGGATGGTAGGTCAAGTATAAATTTTTCCCCCGCTAAGTTCCAACTTCCCTTCCAACACATGACACCTTTAACGCATGGTGACACCCTCAACGCATAGCAACTTTTCATGGTTACACCTTCAACGCATAGTAGCTCTAACAAAACATAACAACTCTTCTACCTCAACAATGAATAGCCGTGGCCAACACTTAACCATTTTTGCTCCTTCACTCTTGGCCACCACTCCTTTTTTCAATGCATAACACATAGACTTCTCCTTAGCTTGCTTTTCCTTAAGGCTAAGCATGCCTTACAAGTTAGGGCTTACAACTTGGGTCTCCAAGTGAGACTCAAGAGACTCCTACCCACACTAAGAACAATTAGCAAGTTCATACATTAAAGAATTGAACGACATACCTTGACCTGAAGTTTGAGGAATTAGCTGCCCAACGTGATGGTTGATGTCGATTACCTCACAGTTGCTCACCTCAATAGTTTCAAAGAATGGCTACAACAAGGGCTCCTCTCGCCTCCCAACTGAATCAACAATCTGAATAACCAGGTCACTCAGACATTGAAGATCAGTTCTAACCTCGGATCTGGAATAGAGCTTATCTTGTTAGAAGCTCAAGAATTCCTGTTGCTTATGGACTTCCTGCAAAAACTCAGAAGAACTGTTAGAAAGTTCCATAACTAGTTCCCCTAAAGACTTACTTGAATGGGTAAACAGAGCATGCATTAATATCAAGATTGGGTTAGGCAACTCCTAAGGGGGCAGGCATCGAGCACAGGACCACGCAACAACTAAGGACATGCTTCAGATCGATGACTGTAAAGTGAGCACACATGGCATGCCTCCATATCCTACATCGCCTAACAGGCAAATCTCGAACAAGAGAGGTTAGCTCAGATATTTGACTTCTAAGCTCACAAATTTCTCTTACCTTTTCTTCATTTTGTTGAGCTGCTTGTCTCGCAAGAAGCGCATAATGGATGCTTCAATCGTTATCTGCTATGGTTAAAATAAGTAGGCACAAGAAAAAGGAAAATCTTTTTAGTATTTTTAAAGTTTACTAAGACTAATTTAACAAAAAGAAATTAATTGACTCCCTAGCAATGGCGCCAATTGATGTTGTCCAAGAGAATGGGCATCATAAACCTCTCTCCGACAAACAAATAAAATTTATAATTCACCGAACCAACTACTTATACTACTGAGTAGTACAAGTGGTAAGTCCGAGTTTGAACCACAGGGAGCCTAAGATACGATCCCTTTGAGCTAAATTGATCTATCGAAAGCAGTAAAAATGGGGGGAGGGGCGGAGGGGATTGATTGGATAGGGTTTTATCACTTTTGCAGGGAAAGATACTAATGTGCCCATATGTTTTTTATGTGCCCACATCATGCCTTAGATAGAGTCAAATCGTGCCCAGTCATTCAAGCTTGCTAGTTTTTCAGTCTTCAGCCATTCTTCAATGTCAAAATCTCTTGGGGATGTTCAAGGAATGGAATTCGAACCTTTTTCAACTTTCTTGCCTATATAAAGAGAAGGAAGCCTTATGACTCATCAGTCTTCAATTCTTAGAAAAATCCCATAAGTTAAATCCAGAGATTCTTCAAGAACAAAAGTTCCTTCGAAGAAAAGTAGTCTTTAGGTCATCCCTACCTGTGACAATGTCTGTAGAGTGAGGCATCTTTAAAAGAGACTCAATCTATCTTAGAGAGCCTTTGAGAGTGAGGTTTTGACCAAGGAGTTTGTTATACTGTTTTTCCAACTTTATTTATTTATTCTTTGTTGCTTTTGCATTTATTTATCTTTTACTCTTTGAATTTGACGCTTGTAACCCATGAATTTTGCATTAATGAAGTTTATTTGTTTTTCTTCATTCATGGCTTAATTTTCTAAAAGATCTGGTCATGTGGATAACTTAAGACAATTTGGCTTAAGTTAATGCAATCACATCATGATTAATGCAATCACATCACCTTGACATTTCTATTTTCGTTGATTAAAATACTATCTTGTTCAGTTAAAGTGGCCATTTAAGTTCCTGCTATGAAAATTAGGATAAAAGCGAATTTCACAAAGGAATATAGAACTAAGAACCTAGTCATAGGTTGTCATACATCTTTAGACGTAAGCTGTACCATAGGATTTCACAAAGGAATATAGAACTAAGAACCTAGTCATAGGTTGTCATACATCTTTAGACATAAGCTGTACCATAGGATTTAACGATTGCATGAATTGATCTAAGTCTGAGTTAGCCATAAAAATATAGAACTAGTTGCTTCGGACTTATTTGGTAGGCAATCCATATTTTGTTTTATGTTTTCAAATTTATTGAATTCAGTGAATCTGCATTTGGTAGGCAATCAAAATTTTGTTTTCGAAAACTGTTTTTGGAATCTGTGATCCAAACAGTACAAATTCTGAAAACAAGATTTTTATGTTTTCTATGTATCTAGATTTTAAATTTAAAATTTTCAAATGCAAAATTATATTAGAAAAGATAAAAACAACATATATAATATATCATGCTAAGAACTCAATTATTTTTTATAAATTAAAATATGTATCATATTATATATTGTATATTATATGATATTATAAACTAATAATTATTCAAAAAAATAAGTTCATAAAATATTAGCAATAATTTATATTCGACCTAATATTTAACAAGTAACTATAATTAGTTTTATGGTTTATAGATATGTTATCAAACATATTTTGAAAAAAAAAATTAAATTGAAATCTAATTACTAAATCTGCTACCAGACACATATCTGAGAACATGAAATACATGTTTTCAGATTGCCTACTAAACAGGTCTTTAGGCTCCTAAAGGAACTTGTAAGACAAATTAAATAGGAGTAGTGCTTTGTCCATAGTTGGTTGATGTCGCCTTGAAGTGGCGCATAGTTCAAGGTATAAAGTCTGCATCTTGACTTTTATCCCTGTTATCATCTATTGCTTACTTTAATATTTAGCACACAACCAAAAAGTCACAAACTCACTTATTTTTTCCAGTTACCCTAGGTTTTGCATTGCTAGTGTTGTCTTTGAAAGAATTGAATTATTACTAGTCTCTTGGACTATGATACTTTGAATACATTCCATAATTACTACTTTTGATCGTGTATGTTTTCCCTAGACCTCATAAAATTATTCTATTCATAATAAGTTTCTTAAAAATAAGTATTTTAAAAGTTTGATAATCTTACCAAATCTCTAATTGTATTTCTTTTATATTTAAAATCAATAATAATAAGATGAATGAGACTTCAATTATTATGCTATATCTATAAGAGAACATACCAATGTAATTGAATATCTTGAATTGTCGAAGTGAAGATTAGTTTCGTATTATTTAATGAGCATCTTATATTTCATAAAAATTGGCGCAATATAATCCTTACATAAGGGTCATCCTACCCAACTTTCAGGTATTAAGATACACTTTAGATGTGGATAATTATCATAAGAAATTCCCAACATATCATAAGATTCCCTTTTTGGAAAATTCGCACTTTTCCAAACAGAGAGAAACAGGTGAAATACTAGGATTTATCCTTGTGGCAAATACTTTTTTGCGTACATCTTCTGGTTGATCTATACCATGCTTGACAATCAAAGGTTTGCATGGATTTTTTGTGGTGCCTACCGAGAAGATGACTATGAGTTGTGTTTTTTTTGTCGATGGTCTGTGAAAATTTCATGGGTTTTGTGCATTTGTTGGAGAGGTTTTGAGATGAGTTGCTCTCTCGCTTGTTACAAGTTAGCAAATTTACAAGAACCACTGGGTGAAACACAGATCAGTTCATTAGGTTAGTCATTGTTCATTATCGCTACTCCTGGGTCTTTACCAAAAGATCCTCGTGGGCATTGGGGAGGTGCCAAATTTGAGCGATGTTTTGCATGAAAATTTGATATGCGACAACCGCAAACGCACGAGTCAAGTTATAATATAAAACGATTTAAGTACGAGTATTGTATCCACTAGGGACTGAATTCAATATAATCACCTATCTATTGAAGAATTGAATCAACTTTATCTAAGGAATCGAAATTGAGTTTGGATTTTGTATTTTGAAAATAAGAAAAGGAAAGTAAAAGCAAGTGAAATTTCAAGGGATAAGAGCGTTCTAAGGTAGTTGATTTCATTAATTATTCCATTAAGTCATGCTTTAGGTTTTCATGGAATTATGTGTAAACAATATGGTTAAGTCTAGAAACTAAAGTAAAGATTATTCTCTCTAAAAACCAACTCTTTCTTATAAAACTTAACTGATTACTAATTTCTTGAAACCAAATTAATAGGCATAGCATTAAGGAAAGTCATTAACAACTTTCTCTATTAAAACCTAGCTATTTTCATGAAAGATTAATAAAAATTCAATGTTGTAGATCCAAATAGACATAAAACCACTCTATCATACTCTAGCCTAACAAATATTGATGATCAATCAATAAAGAATAAGGCACAATAGCATTGAAAAACATATTATTTAACAACATCCATGAAAAATACTAAGACATTAACTTGAATTCATAATTAAATCATCCAACACCTTAAAACTATGAGTTTAGCCACACATAGTCAACAAGTAGATACTTTCATATGAGTTCTTAAGCATAAGAGTAAAAGGAAAACAGAAACTTAAAAAGAAAAACTCTCAATTGTTTCCCGGTTGTTGACTTCCTTCAATCTCCAATTGGTCGACAGTTCAAACTTAGAAAGATTTCGTGCTTAGGGCTGCTAAGAACCTCCCAATTTATAGAATTTCACCAACTACAACCCAAGAATTTTCCTAATTTGACAATTTTCTCATTTTTGGAAAGTTGGCGCCGCGACACTCTAGGACAGCATAGTGGCACTAACTGTCAATAAAAGATACCCCCTAATGCCGAATCGTAGCGCCATGTAAGTGTTGTGCGCTTCTTCTATAGTGTTGCGACACTCCTTTTAGCGTCATGGCGCTCTAGCCATGTTCAATTTTTATGCTCTTGGGTTTTTGTGTTGTGGCAACATCGCCTTATTTCTTAGTTTTTAACTTTTTTTTTCATCTGGTTTTGGCTCGGTTTGGTTTTTTTAACATTCAAATCTTATTTTCCTCATTAATACCTGAGAACCACTAGCAAATAACATCATATCCAATAAAACATCCTTAAATGAAGCACTTTTTAGATATTTTTCAATAGTTCATGAGTTTTGTCGCCTTTCACTATTGCCTGTTTGTTGTTGCTACAATCATTCAGAGCCATTCATTGTTTCCATTTATAGTCATTTTCTATTGCGACTCATCACCTACTGACGGTCATTTTTATTTTGAATATATGGCTTGTGCAATATGGCTAATTTGATGTTTTATAATTGTATTTGCACAAGAAATATCACTATTGTATCAACCTGAATATAAATCGATACAATAGCAAGAAGTGTTTTGAGTATTCCAAGGTCGATTCCACAAGAATACTAGATGTTTCAAGAATGTTAATCTATTTCCCAAAGTTCTTTCAATGTTGTGTTAAAAGTGATTTACAAATAGCAATGGTTTGAGTTGTTTTAATGCTATAACTTTATGAATAGTAAACTGAATAAACCAGGCTAAGAATGACACATAAGAAAAGGGTGCTAAGAAGTGGTGTGAGTATAATTAAATGAATGTGCATTACTTGACTAATAGACTTCTTATACCTTCACAGCTACAACATTAATCGAATACTACAACAAAACTAGGCTATAATATCAGTAAAAAATCGACATTATAAGGGTACAATGTCAATCAGGCGACCGACATAGACCTTTATAGATGACCGACATTGAACACCTTTAATAGCACCTTCTTTGATATCGGTCACCTGACCAACATTAAATATCAATTTTTGTGACAGGCAATGACCGCCATAGTTGCTTTATTAAAAAATTAAAAGAAAAATTATTGGCTGCACATGTGGCTGACTAACAAAATTAATATTTATATGCATTTGATAAAAGTAATATGATATTTGTACACACCACAAGTCAACTTAATTCCAACAAACACAAGAATAAACTTATTCACTTAAAGAAAAGTAATACGAGGAATATGACTATCAGTCACTCCACAAACTACATTCAATTTACACAAATAAACAAAATTGCTAACTACAGTAAATACAAAACTCTAAAACCTTAAATTACATGTTGACCCTTAATAATTTTGTCTTTCTAACCGTTAAATACTTCGTGAAGCCCCATCGTTAGTTTCACCATATAATTTTTAAAGTAGAAACCTACAACAAAATTTCTCAAGTTTTTAGCAAAAATTTGAACTCAAAAGCTCATATTAAAATATCCCCAGCTCATAAATTACTAATTAACTATAATAGATGCTTACTAAGATATTTACAAAATTAAAATTTTTTGCTTGAACATAAATCTCAAGATACCTACAAAATTAAACACAACTATGCGTTTACCTACACCAATAGTGACATTAAATGCTTTTATCCATATACAAATTCCAAACTCAAAAACTTCAAATAAACTTAACAACATTAATAACTTCAAATAAAATCTAGACACTTATCCTCACCCCCACACTTTAATCTTAAACTTAAATTTAAATATTTCACTTTCAGCAATGGAAGATGAGTGTTAACGGAAAGAAGTTAAGCAAACTTTAAAATTCTAGTACCTTATTGTTGCTCAAAATCACCTCCACTTCATGATCCCTTCTCAAAATTTTAGTACCTTACTACCTTATTAGGCAAGCTTGAAATCAAAGAAATCTTAGCCTCAACTTGAAAATAGAAACTCATCTCAAGACACTAGTACAAATTAAAGCTTTAATATCAGTGGAAACCACCTTCAATTTAGAAACAAAATCCAATTCATAATAAAGTAATATGATCGTCGACGAAGGTTACAGTTACTGGCAGGATTGCACATTAAGAAGAGGTGAAGCTTAACAGAAATGCATAACTTTTGGCCTTTTAACATGGCATATTCTAAAGCTACGACTGCAGCAAAGCTGTAAAAATGCCAACTTAATTGTAAGTGGTATGCTATGGTAAAATAAATGTTGTGTAGATAAGTCAATAGCATAGTTCATGAGTTGAGACAATGAAATACTGAAACTCTGATACAATCAATAAAAAAGTAAGGCATACGGATTATTATTTCACAAAGATCTGCATAACAGAAATTACATAGCAGCATTAACAAAATAGTGACAAGTCAAGATATAAAAACAAAATCATCAAAGTCTAACACAAAATAACCATCCCCAGTATCTATGATCACCAAACTATCCCTTAAAGTTAGAATATTTGGAGGTATTTGATGAGAAAAACATTGAAGTCATAGGAAGATCTATAGAGCAAAATTATATTCCATTAGTTCATCTAGTTTAAAGGAGATCTTAAGTACAAATTATACCATTGATACTTTATCACGCAGAAATACAAATAAAACAGGTGGAGGAATATTGAAATTCTTCGGGATGGTATTACCAGAAAAGTACTCCCCATGCAGAGCAAGAAAGGCAAAGCAAATCATGCAACGAAACTACTTAAGCAAAGAACCTGAGAGTCTAACGCATCTAAGGGGACCACGGACAACAATAGCAACGAATGCGAAAAGTTGCCTAACGCGTCTGCCACAGAGTACTGTGTGGCAAACATGGTCCTCGCATCCCGCTCTATATATATATATATAACCCAGCTCCAAAAGAAAAAAGGGGGAGAGAGCGTAATCAGGGAGCAGCCAGGAGGGAAAGAATTTTGAGAGAATATTCCATTCCCCATTCTCGAGGCAATCTTTCCTAAGGAACGACCACTATTGTCGTAAAAGAGAACTCGAGAGAGAATCTTCTCCAACGTCCACCACATAGCAAAACAACATTTCCATCTCAAACCGATGGAAGCAAGAAATGCTACCGGCAATCATCATCTCCATCCATTCATCTTTCTTTTATCCTAATTTTCTCATTTTATGTATTTCTATTCCATCTCACTTCCATTACCATATTGTAACGAATATCTTTATATCTTAATACATATCATGGCTTCATCTATTCCATCTTCTTCTTCGTTCACTTTTAATTATTTTTCCATGAGTAACTAAGTCATTAATGATAACAATTAGCTGATCGAATCAAGGAATAACAATTAACTACTCAAGACAGCAAGTGCTTGTGGATTTTATTAATTCGAGTAAGTGGTGTGTTTAGAAATAAACACATCCTTATGATATATAAGTAACCTAAGCAAGCTTCTTGGAGACATGATTATTGACGGACAGAATTTGTCGCCCACTTCCGTGCCAAATAAATTTTCCTAACTTACCCACATTAGTAGTGGCAAGCTGGGTCGAAAACAGGGAGCCTTCGAATTTCACAATTGAAAGTTTTCAATTCAAGGTAACAAAAGGGTGTTTGAGAAACGGTTGATTGCAAGAAACTTAGATTGCATGAAAATAAAATGCGGAAAGTAAAAAGAGTTAATTCACTTAAAGAAGCTCTAGCTTGGGTTATGCAGGATTTCTTTTGTTCGAAGTTCTTACCATTGGTTCGTTATTACTAAGTCCAATGAAGCTAGCACCTAATCAATTCAAACTGGAAAGGCCAACATTGAATTGTCCTAATCGACAAATTAGATTTAAGGAAAATCCATGAAAAGCATGCAAAATTTGACTAAACCTAACCGCATTAAATTCAAGGAAAAATTAGGCGGGGACATGCAACTAGATAGACCTAGATTTAATGTCCTATCGATTTAATCCTAGGTAGATTAGAAACAATGCGCATCACCATTTAGATTTGCAAGCTAACCTAACCTATTGCTTCCTATGATTGACATACAACAAATTGTCACGAATTGTAATACAATCAAAGCAATGATCAAAATAAACACGAGCGTTACAAATTGATCGTAATTCTTAAAAACCCGGAATTAAATTATGCATACACTTGAATTAAGTTCAAAACCTTAAAAGAACATCAATTACAATGGAAAATCCCTAATATCCAAGCTAAAAAAAATGTTACCTTAGCCAATAATTGGAATACCGATTATTGGATTCAAGTTCTTTGGTATGGAAAGAAGAAAAGAGGAGAGAATGGAGCCAAAAGTCGGCTGGTCGGGCTTTTTTTTACCTAGATGCTGAAGATTTCTTTATAAAGAATCTGTCGTAGCGCTGCAGCACTGACGCTAAATTGGCACGCACAAAACTTTTGGAGCGCCGGAGTACTTGCTGTGCTTCGCCAGCAGAGCTCCTCGAGAAAAAGCGTCACGGCGCAGTGGCTTCAGGAGCATTTTGGTCATTTCCAAGTTCTATTTCCCGGTTGACGTCGTGGAACTCCGTTTTGGTTTGTTTTAGCTCGATTTTGTTGCTAACATCCCGTTCTACCTGTTAAGTGCTCAAAACCTACAAAATAACATAATAGACACATTAAATAGCACAATGATCCCGAGTTCAGCTGAAGAAGATAGCACATTTTAGGTACTATCAAACAAAGGAGTGTCGCGGCGCTTGCTGCGCTTCGCCAACGAAGCTCCTCAGGAAAAAGCGTCGCGGCACCATGGCATTTTGGTCATTTTGGAGTTCTATTTTTCGGTTGACGCCGTGGAACTCCATTTTGTTCGTTTTCGCTCGATTTTGTTGCTAACACCTCGTTCTACCTGTTAAGTCCTCAAAACCTACAAAATAACATAATAGACACATTAAATAGCACAACGGTCCCGAGTTAAGTTGAGGAAGATAGCACATTTTAGCACATTTTAGGTGCTATCAATTATTGTGGCTAACTCACTGAGAGATGGAGTCCTTAAAGATTATGTGCATGAACACGAGCTTGTCACTGAGTTCAAAGGTTTGGGGATTACTTATCTCAACTCCATCTTCTCATTTAGTTCTTCTCAATCTCTTATTATGTTGTGCGCTCGCCTCAAACATTTCACACCATCAACTCTCTCCTACCTTTAGTTTTTGTTTACGATCATTTTCATTTACATGCAACACCATTCACTTTACTATTTACCAATCACAACTCTGCGTTTTATGTCAAGAATCATTATTGAACCTTGTTCTTATTTTGATCAATTTTCCTATATTCGACCTCGGACCTCAGCGTGACTACCTCCTAATTGGTTTATAACTAGGTAGTTTAGGAGAAAACTTATGTGATTAATAAAGATTTTTATTGCATTTATTGAGCATTATTGAACACGATTGAGCACACAACACCAAGCTCAGTAGGTTTATCCTAATTTGCATTCCACCAAGCAAGTGTTCACTAACAGATTCTGGCTCCTGCAGCAGCTCGCAAGGGAATGCGGCAGTTCTGGCTTTTGTTGCGATGGAAGCTCAGATGCTCCCACAGGTGTTGGTGGAATTGCTGCATCTTGAGTCTTCTGAGGAGATGCTTGCTTGGAATTGGCAGGAGGGTTAGGATGCTGACATTGATTCAATGTTGGAGAGTCTAGCACATGAAATCTTCAACACCATAAGGTAGATTTTCAAAGATACTATTAAGCAATGATGGGGAAGGAAATTTTGCATTTCGAGATATAAGTGGTGATTTAAGTGGTTCTTTTGAGGGCGATTGGAGAGTTTCCTTTTCAGTTACAGAGGAGGCAGGAGTGGCTGAAACAACGCCTTTCAATAGAGAGGCAGTGTGAGTAGACACAATCGTATCAGCAGCAGAAACATAAGTAGTCGTCTCAAGCTTTGGGGCCTTTTCGGGAGCAATCTTATAAGTTCTGACATTAGCAGCAGAAGAGGCTTTGGATTCAAAGGGATTTTTTCTTCCTCCATCTTTAACTGATGCTGCAGCCTTTCAAGCAGCTTGAGGTCAATTATAGGAGCGGTTAACTTCTCTTCATTGCTAGATGGTTTGATCCCCACTTTCTCATACAGTTCACAATCTAAGTCGTGGGAAGAAAATTCTACCCCTTGCCTTATATCATAGCTCTCCAAAAGAGCTATTTATCTATGCCTAAACCCTGTAAGTTCTTGTAAATTTAATGTTTGCTCTAGTGATTTATACAGGAACTCGAGCAAAGGAGACCATCGGGATGTTTATAGGTTTGTTTTAGGCTACCTTCTTTTAGGAGTAGAATTTAGTTTAACTTCTTTTAGGAGTAGTTCTTTTGCTTGAATTTTGTTTTTCAAGTTGCTTTTCTTTTATCTTTGTCATTGCCCAAGCAACCCGCCCCTAATAGATTTCATTCCATGGAACATTTTTTGTTTGCCTTTCATTTGTCCTTTGCTTGCTTGCATGTATACCTTAGGGACAATATATTGTTTTAGGTTGGGTGGATGAGTTGCATGTTTCTTGTGCCCCTTTTTATTCTTATTTTGCATCTTGTTTGTTTTGTTTTGTGCACACAAGTTTCACATAAATTTTTGCATTTTTGTGTGATTAGGACAACTTAGGATGTGCTTCTAAAAAACACCTAAAAAGTGCTTTATTTGCCTTTGATTTAGAGATGTTTCTATTAGATTTGATGTTGCTTGTTAGTGATTTTAGGTAATTATGAAGAAAATAAGTTTTAAAAGTCACAAGAACCAAATCGAGCCAAAATCTGATGAAAAATGAAGAAAAGATGAAAAACTCAAAAACAGGGTAGCATCACGGCACTGCCTCAATGCTAAAACCCGAGAGCATCAGAATTGAAAAATTAAAGAAGCGCTGCAGCGGTATGCAAGAAGCACCACTACACAGGCTCGATGCTAGGGAGTAAGAATTTATGACGATCAATATCGCAATGCCAACTTTCCTTTTTTAAAAAAATCTGCAAATTATGAAAGAATTTGGACGGTCATTTCTATAAGTTGAGAGATTTTCAGCAGCCCTAATGATGAAAACTCAAAGGACAAGAAAGCCTAAGAGTGGGGGTTTGCTATAAAACGAGAGGAAAGTGTTGGAGAAGAGTTGAAGACTGTTCGAGATCCTGAGGTGCCGACCAAGTGGAGATTGAAGGAATTCAACACCAGGAAGCAATTCAAGAGTCTTTCTTCCTAAGTTTCTCTTTCCCTTTTACTTTTATGCTTGAGAACTCATGAAAGTATGTATTTGATGGCTCTGTGTGACTAAGCTCATAGTTTTAGGATGTTGGATGATTTAATTATGGATTTAAGTTAATGATTTAGTGTTTTTTATGGATGTTGTTGAATGATATGTTTTTTAATGTTATTGTGCTTTATTCTTTATTGATTGATTGTCATTAACTGTGATGTTAGATCTAAGACTGAGTGATTGTATGTTTAATTGGATCTAGGACATTAAATCTCTACTAATCTTTCATGAAAATAGCTAGGTTATTAGAGAAAGTTGAAAGACTATTCTTAATGCTAGGTCTCTTAATTTGGTTTCAAGAAATTAGTAATCAATTAAGTTGCATAAGAAATGGTTGTTTTTTAGATAAAATAATCTGGATATTAGTTTCTAGACTTGAACATATTGTTTGCACATAATTCCATGAAAACCCAAAGCATGACTTAATGAAGTAATTAATGACATCAACATCCTAGAACACTCTTATCCCTTGAATTTTCACTTGCTTTCATTTTCTTTGTTTTCAAAATATACAAAATCCAAACTCGATTTTGAATCCTTAGATAAAATTGATTCAATTCTTGAATAGATAGGTGAATATATTGAATTTAGTCCCAGTGGATAAAATACTCGAACTTAGACCATTTTAATACTATCACTTGACCCGTGCACTTGTGGATTATGCACATCAAGTTTTTGGCACCGTTGCCGAGGACTGAACTAACGATATTTTCGCCTAATATTTAAAGAATTGATAGATCTTAATCTAAGGTGCATTCTATTTCTTTTCCTTTTCTAAATTTGGTTGGTTATGCTTTGATGTATGCCCCGAGATAATTCTAATCTTCTTCCATTTCATCCTAAGATTGATAGGACTTACCGGAGGAATCTAAGAGCTCAAACAAATCAATCCAGCAAGATGATGGAAGAAGTAGCACCAAAGGCAATTCAGGACTTTTTCCAACCAAGTCTCCCAATGAACCAACCCAGAATAGCAACGTGCCAATAAATGTCGACAACTTCGAACTTAAACCAAGGTTGATCCAAATGACACGAGAACTTGCTTATAGAGGATGTCCCACCGAGGACCATCACAAACACCTTCGATCTTTCTTGGAGATATGTGGGATGTTAAAGATAAATGGGGTTTCTAACGATGTCATTAAATTAATACTTTTTCATTTCTCTTTACAAGATCGAGCTAAGGATTGGCTAAAGACCATACTGCCGAAGAGCATAACCATATGGGATGCACTTGCTTAAGCTTTTTGGAACCAATATTTCCCACTGGCGAAGTCACAAAGATTAAGGATAAAGATTGGCACACTCCATGGGAAGATGGTAAGCAAGTAGGCGAGTAGTTGAGATGGAGGTAGTCGAGAGCCTTTAACATGGAGTAATCGGGTGGTATGTGGTCGGCAAGAAAGGTGGCTAAGTATGGGAGACCTTGAGTAGCCGACCCACCAAGAGAGGGTGTGATGCGTCTTGCTTGGTGAGGCATGCGTCCATGATGGTGAGTTTGGTTGAAGGCTTGATGCATTGCTTGTTGGGCAAGTGAGCTAGGCGTTCATGAGCTTGGCTATGTTGGTTGAGGTTAGTAAGAGGAGGTGATGTGTTGAGACTATAAGTCTAAAAAGGCCTATGAGGCTGACAAATAGTGGCTATGCGTCCAAGCTAGGCGTCCAAGTCAGCGAAGGGGGGTTGCGTGCATAGGTAGCCGAGAAAGGTAGCCAACTACCCTCAAAAGGATGCGTGGAGAAAGTCTTGCCCGAGGATGCATTTACCATTCCTTCTTGATTAAGCAAAGCTTATACTTAAGTTTTAAGCAAGCAAGATTAGGTGTCAAATTGAGGTTAATTGTGGCATGGGCTTGCATGCAAGCATGAGGTTGTGAGCTAGAAGTTTGCATGCAGATTTCGATAAAGTCTATAAATAGAAGGGTCTAGCAGATGAGGTTGGTGTTTTAAAATGCAAACCACTCATGCTATTTGTGATTTTCTTCTACCAAATTGTCCCAAATTGAGTCTAGTTTCACTGAGAGGGCTTCTGGAAAGAAAATTCAAGAGGAAAACTCGGATTTCATCAAAAACTCAAGTTTGTTTTGGCTATCGGGTAAACTAAAGCAAAGCGGGAAGATTTAGTGATATCTGGCGAAGGAAGAGAAGTTAGAGGCTGAAATTTTGGGGTAAGCTAGCCAAGAAAAATATTTACAAGTTTTTAAAGGAAGCAAAGTCTAACGTTGGCTAGAAATATTACTTTTGGCAGCTGGAAAAGACAGTGTTTTTTAAGCTGCCGAGTGCATTTTGAAGGAGTTGGGCATGCAGGCAAGCTAAGGCAGTGGCTAGAGGTAAGAATCCTTTGAGGTTATCTTGACGTGTTTTGGACGTGATGCGCACTTTTCGTGTTAACCATAAGTGTATGGGTCAAGTTATAATATAAGATGATAAAGTCCGAATATCGTTCCACTAAGGATCCAATTGTAAAGGTTTAAGTTACTTAGCTACTATAGAATTGAATTAATTTTATTTGAGGATTAGAATTGAAGTTGTGATTTTGTAAATAAACTAAAAAGGAAAGTAACTAGATAAGAAACACAAGAGTCAAAGAGAGTTCTAAGGTAATGAATCCTTGTTTACTTCATCATGCAATATTCTAGGGTTCATGGATTTTATTGCAATTCTTATGCTTAAGTCTAGAAACATAAATCCAAGTTATTTTCTCTCAAAAACAACTTTTTCTCATGCAACTCAATTGATTACTAATCTCTTGAAATCAATATAAATTACATGGCATCAAGAATAGTATTTAGCAACTTTCATTGTTAACCTAACTATTGTCTTGATAGATTAACACAACCATTCTTTGTTATAGATCTAGTTAAACATACAGTTTTTCAACCATACATTTAACCTAACATTCAAACATGGCCATTCAACAAGAATTAAGCACAATAACAAAGAAAAGCATAATCATTACAACAAAATCATGAAGAGTCTACAATATCAACATAACTTCATAAACAATTCATCAAAACCCTAAAACTAAAGAGTTTAGCCACTCATAGCTTGAAGCAACATGTTCAAACATTATAAACAAAGAAAGAGTGTAAAGGAAGAGAAACTCTACTGACAAGAGGCTCTTGATTGAGGAAGCACCATCACAATTTTCTTGGCCTTCACGTCAGAACTTGAACGGCACCACGACTCTCTCTCGAACTCTTTTCTCTCTTCCTTGCAGCTAACTCACTCTTTGGACTCTCTAATGAACTTTCACTCAATTCTCTTATTCTTGTGTCTCTTGGTGAGTAGATTGGTGATTAGAGGTGCTTAAAACCCTCTTATTCATAGAGTTGGCTGCCCAAAACTCTTTCCAAAAATACAAAATCTTCAAATTAGGAAAGATGGCACCGTGGCGCTGGTCAATATGGAAAGGTGGCGTCGTCGCGCTACTTGATGGCGTCGCGGCGCTGTGCGTCATAATAGCCTACCCTCGACGTCATGCCGCAGCATCGCGACGGTGGCGCTGCACTGAGATGACTGCTGCTCTAAAAAAAGTGTCATGGCAGCACCGTACTGGCGCTGCCCTATTTTTGGCAAATTTGGCGTTTTCTTCTCTTTTCCACTAAATTCTAGTTCGGTTTTGATCTTTTGGATTTCACTTCTAATTTTCTTTATTTTGACCTGAAAACCACTAGCAAACAAGTGAAATCTAATATAAATTCCCTTAATTTGAGAGAATAAAAAGCACTTTTCAAGCTCTTTTCAGGACGCTCAGGAGGTGAGCCGACACGCCGCTAACTGTGCAAGCGTGAGCGAGAGGTGTTGATGTCGATGTGCAAGCTGTGGGGGCGAGATAGGTCTCGCGTGTGTGCAGGAGGTGGCGCTGCGTGTGTGCAAGGGTTGAGTGAGACGAGTCTCGCTGGTCTTGCTGAGGCGCACGACAGAAAGCACACGCACCTTGTCTCTTTTGGGGTTATTTCGGCTGTTTATGTGCGGAGACTACCGCCCACTAGGGTTAATGTATGCAAGGCAGTGGCTGGGTGTGCGAGGCAGCGTCCTGTGGAAGGTTTGCCCTCATCTGAAGTTAGGCTGGCTAGGTGAGCGTGTTGCATGGCTATTGGACACGCCAAGGGGTAGTTTTCCACTTTTTGACAGTTTGGCTAATTTTTGCTTGTGGGTGAGCTGTTTTGAGGTAAAATAACTTAAATTATGTCATGAAGGAAATTTTAAGGATATTAACGAAGGAATTAATTTATTCCAGGGCGGGAAGAGCTAGGGGAAGCATATAACCCATGAAGAGCCCAGGACAAGTTGTGAGTGACTTAATTTCATTTAAAATGATTTATTCTCTCGATCAGTTTATCCGCAAAATATGAGATTTCTAGCATGAGTTAAGTTTGATAAAGAATGTATTTCTTTATATGATTTTGAACATGCTTTTACATGATTTGAGCATGATGTCAATGATATTGAGCTTTGTGAAAAACATGCTGTTTGAGAAATACTTTGAAAATTCTGAAGAATTGTTTATCTCCTATTTACAAATAATTTAATTATTAGAAGCATGCTTTATTTTCAAAAATGGTCCCCAATGCCAAAGGATATGGAGAAGGCATATGGCCAGCCTTAAGTTTAGGACCCCGGTACTAAAGGACTAGAGAAGGTACATGGACAACCTGGGTTATAATTCCTATGTGCACATAGAAGGAACTTCGACGCTGTTGTGTTGAGATTACTCCACACAGCTAAGGTTATTTGAAGTTGGGCATGTTGAGATTTCTCCACTCCGACTAAGGCTGTTTTCAACGTTGAGCAGCGTTGAGTTTACTTCGCCTCAACGAGCCCTTACATATTTTGATTGCATCAAAACAGTAAATCTAAGCTGCCAAAATTGAAACATCCATTTTGCAAAACCACATTCAAAATGCAAAAATTCACACCCACCTCTTCTCCAAATTTTGTTTCCAAAACGAAATTTAAATCATGATTTGGCTCTAATACCAATTGAAGGAATCAAATTTCTAGCCGAAGCGAATGATTGCCTTGTGCCATTAAACTTATTTTGGGAAAAACAAAATATAGAGAACAAAATACAGGATAAACAACAAAATATTAGTATGCTTTATACAATAATTAGAGATAAAAGAATCCTACCTTTGAAAACCATCTTCATTGTGGGAAACTTCTTCTACGAATCACAAATTGGAAATTCTCTAACGAAAAACACAAGAACTCTTCCTTGGACTTTGGAACACCACCAGAATGGAAACCTCACTATTCTCAAGGTAGAATCAATTGAGGAGTTTGGGGACTATATCTTTTGGCAAGGGAGAATTCTTAAGGAGGAAGATAGAATTGGAGAGGGAAGAGTTTCTTGAGAGAAAATTTCATAGAACCTTTTTGTAAATTGATAACTGCACACTTCTCTCTAGTTCCCTCTTCTTTTACATGAACTGCTTTTACATGAACTGCTGTGAGGGAATAACTCCCCTTAAACATGGGGAGTTATTATTAATATAATAATATTATTATAATTAATTTGATTATATTATATTAAATCATATTTCATAAATATAATTAAATATAATTAATTAATTAATTAATTATCTCATATTTAATTTAAATCCCAAAGCATGCATCTCAAGTTCTTTAGTTATGCGTCTAAATGCTCGTTGGGCGTATCTGTTCAATTTAAGCACTTTTCCTACAAAAGATTAGGCTTTTTAGAGTAAATTAACCTCATTAAAAACAGACTTTAAGTAATTCAACATGTTGAATGCAGAGAAGATATTTATCAACAAATTATAACAATATTGTCACATGATTCATCAAACTTTCTCCATTATTCTAAGAAAATAACTATAATAACTTGTATTTCTACAAGTTACGAGACTGTCACTATGAATGACAAAAACGAGCTAATCCCATCTTGCACTGTTACAGGGTGGAGAGTGTGCATGGACTATAGAAAATTGAATGCTGCAACAAAGAAAGATCACTTTCCTCTACCATTCATGGACCAAATGATTGACGTAGGAAATGAATTCTTTTGCTTTCTGGACGAATTTTTGGATATAGCCAAATTGCTATAGCATTGGAAGACCTGCAGAAGACCATATTTACATGTCCCTATGGAACCTTTACTTTCAAAAGGATGTCATTTGGACTATGCAATGCTCTGCAACATTTCAAAGATGCATGATGACCATTTTCTCAAATGCGTTGGAGAAATCTACAGAGGTATTTGTTGGGTTTGTGCCATAAACTTGTGGTTTGTAATTTTGTAAACAGTTTTATTTATCAATAAAATAATCATTATTTTATCATCATTAAGTAAATTTAATAAACTTTTACCTGACACTATTTACATATGAAGAGTAGCATTTATTTATGGGCTCTTTTCAAATATAGCAAAATTTCATTGTCTATTTGCGATAAACCACGATAGTAACACAGACAGTCTATTGCGACTTATCGCGGTTTATCGCAGATAGAATGTGTATTTTGCTAGTAGTTGTAAATATTTTCAGCAATTCTGTTATTTAAGATAATTGAATTTTAAATTGACATGTTTTAAATATAAAAAAATATGAAGTTTCTATTGAAGTTTCAATTTAAGGGACGACCCAGCCTAATTTTTGTTTGTGGTCCCTCTGAATAGCCGCCTTCTTCACAACGTAACCCAGCCCCTCCAAATCGCATGTGCATCTCTCAACCTTCCAAATCGGTTCTCAGCTTAAAGTCGTGTTCTTGTCAGGTTGTTCGAAGCTCAAAATCTCGTGTCCGACTGCTTTTCAGTTTGGATTTGGAGGGTTTTCAGTTCAACGGTAGTGCTCCAGTAGTGCTCTCCGCTTCTCAGTTCCAAATTGGTGGTTCAGTCGATCTGGCCTTTCTCCATTCTCACTTCGACGGTAGTGCCCAGTTGGATTTGGAGCATGTTTTCAGTTCGAAAGTTGTGCCTAATTCCGGCGTCCAACGTCCGTTATCAGCTTGACAGTTCTAGGTATGTTTCTCTCATTCTCAGACTGTAGCCTCTGCAATTATGATTCCTTAACCCATTGATTTTCTTCTATTTGATAAATACACTTTCTCCCCTTTTATCTAGATTCGTACCATCTTAGTCTTCTCTTTCTTAACACTTTGAGAAGAATATATACAGAGAGGATTTTATGGCACAAATTATTGGAACTAATCAAGACATTGTCTGAATCATAAGATTTACCATTTTTATTCTAGCTCAGTTTTGATGATGCATGATAAAGAAACTGGGGTCCTTTAATTTTATGAGCAATGTGTGACTTATTTTTCTTATGCATAATTGTGACCACATAAGTATATTTGTTCTGTATGTGTTTCTATAAGCTAGTTTGTTTATGAAGTACTTAAATTCATTTGTACTATGCATGTGGGTAACAATTTCCAAGATGTTTTAGACGTTTAGGCAAACATATTTCCTTAAAGATTGAATTAGATTTTAGCTTATTTATTGTTATTCAGAACGTGTTTAGCCTAATAAAGTAAAGTTGTAGTTGAACACAGTGCAATAATACTGACGATTTGAACCGTCTTAGACTTTTGTCTTTGTCTAACTTCAACCAACATATGGGCATTGGGTAAACAAAGTCGTATGGGTATTGGGTAAACAAAGTGACTTAACTACCTTTTAAATTGTCTTGAGGGCCAAAGTAAGACAAGCACTGTTTAGTTCGTTGTGAGAGTGAAAGTGTCACTTAGATACTTTTTAGGAATTTTAGTTACGCAGTTTTCACCATCCAAGTATCACTTAACACTTTTTAGTAGCTTTTCTTTGAGTTGTTTTCAAAGTCAAAGTGTGACATATACAGATTCTTAGTACATTTTTATGTGATCTTGAGAGTTAAATTGAAACTTTGACACTTTAATGGAACTTATTAGGTGCCACAGTGACACTTAAGCAATTTTTAGTTTGTTTTGCGAGTGAAAATGTCACTTGGCCACTTTTTAGGAACCTTCTACATGGTTTTCATTGACAACATTTGACTTAGTTACCTTTCAAGAGCACTTTTTGTGGTTTTGAGGGATAAAGTGAGGCTTAGGCACTTTTTACACTACAAGAAATTTTGGTTTTCTCTACGAAATTTTTCCCGACGCTTAAAAAACGTCGGGAAGGTTACTTTTTCCGACAATTTTTTTGGCGTTGAGAAAAAGTAGCTATGTCGACCCCTTTTTATTTTCGTCAAGAAAACTATGTCTATCCCGACGAAATTTAGTTAGCGTTGGGAGAGATTAGTTCTCTCGACACTTAGCGCCATCGTCGGGATGTAAAGAAGAAGGGAAATTTTGTTACTTCCTTATCTCCCGATGGTTTAAAATCGTCGGGAGAATCAACATTTCCCGACAGTATTTTAATTACCATCGGCAAAGCTCATTTCTCCTAACGGTCATTACAATACCATCAGGAGATAAGGAAGTAAGAAATTTTTTCGAATTTTTTTGAAAAATGGGGTTTCCTGACAGTAATAAATATACGAAAAGAATTACACTTGCAAAAGATGAGGGATAGAGTTGTAAAACCACACGCTACGTACACATTGACCTCTAGTGACAAGGTTGCATTCTGTAAGTTTTTTAAATCAGTCAAATTTCTTGATGGGTTTGTGTCAAATATATCAAGATGTGTGAGTGAAAAGGATGGAAACCTATGGAGGTTGAAAACTCACGATTCTCATGTTTTGCTTCAGAGGCTTCTCCTAATTGGCATTCGAGTATATCTAAAAAAAGATGTGTCCACTGCTATTGTTGAGTTATGCAAATTCTTTTGTGACCTATGTGCAAAAACAATATTCATAGGTGATTTGGATCGCTTGCAAGGAAACATTATAATCATACTTTGTAAGTTGGAAAAGATATTTCCACCAACCTTTTTCGATGTAATGGTGCACCTAGCAGTTCATTTGCCCTGTGAAACAAAAGTTGCAAGTCCACTTAACTATAGTTGGATGTACCCTATCGAAAGAAGTTTACGGACGTTAAAACAATATGTAAGAAACAAAGCATGTCCTGAGGGTTCTATAACGGAAGCGTATATAATAAACGAATCTTTGGTATTTTGTTCCTTGTACACAACTGGAATTGAGACAAGATTTAATAGAGATGAAAGAAATGATGATAAACTTCTAGACAATGAGAGATATGGTGAACTTCCAATGTTTAAACAAAATGCACGACCATTAAGAGCATCTAGAGTAAGGACATTATCAGGAGAAGAGAATTGTAGCGCACACTAATACATCTTGAACAATTGTAGTGAATTACAATCTTATTGAAGGTATATTTTAATCATTATATTGTGATTGATAATCGAAATCTGAGACATGACTATTCCTTCTTGTGGACTTGCAAATAGGCAATATTTGAGACTAATTCTACCTCAAGCACAAAATGAGTATGATCTTTATGAAAGGCACCAATGGGGTTTTTCTGATTGGTTCAAATCTCATGTAAGTATGTTTAAGAAAGATAAGTGACAATTATATTAAATTAAAGTTTACTTTGAATTAACAGGTTCTTTCATTGCGTGAGAGTGAAAATATATCTGATGATATATACTCACTAGCAATGAGGCCAGCTTCGGAGGTGCGTACAATGGTTGTATTGTTAATGGAGTATGCTATCACAATATAGAGCGTGATAATCGTCGGAGTATACAAAATAGTGGAATCATGGTGCCTTTAGAAAGTGAAGGTGGAGGTGACCATAATTTATATGGTGTTATCAACGAAATTGTGGATTTTCAGTATGCTAAAAGAAGACATGTATTTAAGTATGCATGGTTCGACACAGACCCTAAAAAGAAAAATAGAGTACAAAATGATTTAAGGTATATATCAATTAATACCGCTCACCACTGGTTCGTCAACGAGCCTTTTGTGTTTGCTAGTCAAGCTAAACAAGTATTTTACATCAATGACCCCAAATATGGTAATAATTGGAAAGTGGTGCAAGTTGTCCAAAATAAGCGTGCGTGCGACATGCTAGAAGTAGAAGAGTAAGAGAATGACCAAGTTGAGTTCTTAGAAGTTGTGAATATCATTCCTTGTACAATTGATAACTCACCTGAAGATATCAATTTATGTACAGATGATGTTGATCCTATAGTCATAGAAGAACAGATAATTCAACAAGTTGATGATGACTTCATAAATGACGAGGAAGAGGATATACACTTATCTTCTGACAGGAGCTTGAGTCTCGATGAACATCCCGATAGCAAATAATTATGCAAATACATATTTTATTTTTCATTTCATAACTTAAAGTTTTTCAATGTATTGTATAATACTTTTGTGTTTGTACAGGAAAAATGGAAGGTCACACCAATCAAGAGGCATCAATGGAATATTTAGAACCTGAAGCAATGGTCACATCATCTTCCGGTGGGAGAAAATTTGAGTTATTATGGATAGGTTTTTTTTATATATCAAAAGACGTACAATTTATATTAGATAATTGTATAAACTAATGTATAGTTTCCTCAGAGGCTACTTCTAGGACTACTAGGAATATATATGGGTATTCTCAGAATATTGAGTTGGATAGGCATGTCCAAGTCTATGGGAGAATTTCTATCTCAACCAATCCTAATTGGAATAAACCAGTCTGTCATAATGCAATGAGGTTTAGTAATGCAATTGGTACCAAAGTTCAAGAATCTTTTTCAGTTCGTTGGGGAACATGGAAAGAGGTAACAAAAGAATGTAAAGAGCTTGTTAAAAGTCGATTGATGGTAAGATGCTCATTTGATATTTTACAATTTAGATATATGTGAATGTATTATAATCAATTTCTTTTTTTTTAGAATCACTTCGAGTTTGACTTGTCCAATCGACTTGTCAACAATTTCATCAATGGACAGACACAAACGTCCTTCAAAAGAGTATAGGCCGAAACTCCACAAACACTATAAAAAATATGCAAGTCTTGAAGAGGCACAAGCACACCCACCCGATCTACTTAAAAATGCCATTGAGGATTAACATTTTTTATGCACTAAGTTTGAATCCACTAAATGGAAAGTAAGAATATTGTGTTTCTTTTACTTTACTTACATTTGTATTACTACTTCAACATTAATTTTTCGTTTTATTAGAGAGTGGCAGAGATTAATCAAAAGAATCGATCGGCTCTTAAGTTCATTCATACAACTAGGTCCAAGACTTTCGTACACATACGAGAAACCACGGTAGAAATAAAAATCTTTATTTATTTAATTTGTAAGAAAGTAATATAAATATCTTTTATGTGATTTGTTTTACAGAAAGAAGACGACGGTTAAACAATCGACCCAATAGAGTTGTTTAGGCGTACGCACTCTAAGAGTGATGCCTCGTTTATTAATCAAGCTACTGATGATGCATACGTAAGTTTTTATTCCTTCAATTTAACTTTTCATCTATATAAAGTTGTCATACAAATATTTGTTCAAATTATTGGTTGAGCTGAGAGAGGCCTCCACCCAGGAAGGGTCTCAACCAATATCAAGAGGAGATATGCGAGCAGGTGTTAGGCACATGATCAGGTTGGGGGCCAAAACCAAAAAAATCAAGAAAAGATAACTCATTATTGGTTGCATCCTCCTTGAAAATTATAGAGGAACAACGAAGTAAGAGACAATCCTTGAAAGCTAGAGTGGATGAATTAGAGAAAAAAAGACAAATTGAAAAAGATAAATTGAAAGTCATGGTCTTACAACGCATGCAACCACAAGGAGATAAGTCATAGTAGGTATGAACTTTTCAACTTTTGTGATAAACTATTTACAAAAGTGTATATGTTGTTATCCTGCAGTTATGGTAACAACATAAATGTATAATTATGTGCATGTGTGTGTTGGGGGAGGGGAGTATATGTAGATAAATACATTGAGTTTGACATTATGTTTTATATTGAGTTTGAGTGCATAGTTATATTTAAGTTTGAGTTGAATTTTATTGAGTTTGAGGTTAGGTTGGAGATTGGTATATGTTATAATGTTACTAAATTTAAGTTTAAGTTTTATATTGAATTTGAGATTAGTATGTGAATAAGTGCATAGTTATGTTTAAGTTTTATATCATTGTTGATATTAGTGTATGGGTAAATGTATAATGTTTAAGTTTGTATTTTGTAGGTAGCTCAAGGGACTAGCTTTAAGATGGATCTTTTGAAAAAGCAAAGTTTAGGTTGTAGACATGTAATTTGTAGATTTGTAATGTTATTTTGGTTTTAATGTTTTATAGTTACTATGTAATGTTTAAGATAAAGATAATATGTAACGTTAAAGATAATTTTAAATGTTATTTTGGTGTTTATGTTTTAATTATGTGATTTTTAAGATACTATGTATTGTTATTTCAGTGTTAAATGTTATGAGAAAAATTAATTAATTGTTGAATTTAAACAGGTTTGATATTTGATAAATTATAAACAAGTTTGATATTTAATAAATTTTAAATAGATTTGATATTTAATAAATTATAAAAATTTAATATAAAAAAATACCTCTCCTGACGCCAAATTTAAAGACAGCGTCGGGAAAAATAACATTCATAACATTTGGTAGTACTTTTCCCGACGCCAAATTTAAATGCTTTCTCTAGATGCCCAACCAACTTTTAGCATAAGGAGAAGTCACTTTTTCCGATGCTAACTTATGAGCGTCGGAAGAAAACCAGTTGGGGTTTTCCGTCGGAAAATCATTAATTCCCGATGAAATGACTTTTTTCTGTCGGGAACCTGACGAGGCTATCCCAACAGAATAAAACCGTCAGGAAAGGCTTTCTCGACGGTTTTGGTCGTCAAGAAAGGGCAAATTTCTTATAGTGTTAGTTCGTTTTAAGATTGAAATGTCATTTAGATGTTGTTTTTACATGGTTTTCACAAATAAAATGTGACTTACCCGTCTTTAGAAGCACCTTACGTGGTTTTAAGTTCCAAAGTGAAACTTTGGAACTTTTTAGTTTGTTGAGAAGGTCAAAGTGTCGCTTAGCCACTTTTTCTTTACTTTTTAGGTTGTTTTGAGAGTGGGAGTGACACTTCAATGTGTGAAGTCTCTCCTCCTATTTTGAGAGAAGCTGTGTTTGTTTAAAATAACTTCCATTATTTGTGCATGTTTTTCTAACATATTGTTGTTTTCTAAATTGTTTAAGTTTTGTACTGTAGTTATTTTTGAATTTAGAACATTACATATTGTGTAATTTTATTAACATTTTTTTAATATAAAGGGTAGAACTTTTATAATTGTTGGCCTTTCATGGATGATCAAATTCAAATGGGTAGCTATGCTTTTTTTTAATATAAAGGATATAATTTTATCAAAAGTTAACCATTACTCATCATCTATCATCTTTTTTCTTACTAGATTTACAATTATAATTTTTTGGATTTGACAAAAAGTTTGATCATTTGTTTGAAGATGTGTCATGGAGATAAGGGATATATGTTGACATTAACTTTTTCATACGGGATTGGCATATTTGTTAGGGGTAGAATGTTCATATGTAGTACGTAAATTGTAATTTTGGAGATGTATGTATTGATCATAGAGGTGCTTGATATATATAGTTGTATAATTTTTGGAACTGTTTAGATATGGGTTTGATCATCCTTTTAGGATTTTGTTTATAGTGAGGTTGAGCATTCTTTTTGAAATTGTTCGTATGAGGTTGATAGTCTTCTAACTTACAAATTGTTCATATATCTTGAACATATTTTGGAAATTGTTTGTATGAGGTTGATAGTTTTCTAACTTACAAATTGTTCGTATGAACTTTGTTAACATGAGGTTGTAAGTATACGATAATATATGTTCAAGATATATGAACTTTGTTATAGGTTGTTGGAAAATTTGGGTTGACTAATCCTCTTCAATTAAATTTTATCATTGTCGGACAAAGAGCAATAATTATTGGTAATTTCTAATAATACAATTAAAAAAAACACATACAAACTTGACAAGCAAAATGTAAAAGTATTATATTAATTTGTCATTTCCTGGATGTCCAGAAAAAGTTACATTTGACAAGTAAAAAATGTTAAGTTAATGGAAACCTTGATCCCCAATAAATGTCAAGTTAGACACTCAACACTTTAAATGAGTCAACAAATTTCATATAGTTGCAACTTGACACTTTTACCCAATCAAAAATATTACTTTTATTCTTGACACGGGCTTGCTTTACATTTTTAAAAACGTCTAAGTACATTGATGGTTGACTTGAAAAAATGTCAAGTAATTCAATTTGTAGTAGTGATCATATGTAACTCGATCTCAATCTTGAGTGAGTTATAGATTCCTACCTATAAGGTCTCCGTCTTTTGATTTGTATGAGGGAGAGTGGCCTGAGTCACGAACTCAATAGGCTTACCATCTTAGAGACTTGTATAACGACTCAACTTTCTAAGACTACTGTCAGGGTCATTACCTTATGCATGCATAATTTTGGTAAGTAAACCTTTAAGAGCTTACGCGAAAGAACATACCATTTTATTACAGTAAATAACTTCAATAAAATAAAAGTTCAAATAATATAAAACCTTTGTTCGGGGTACCCCTAAAATTGTAAAACAAAACTGAAAAATTTGAATTGAGTGTTTGACAAAGAAAAAACTAGAACTCTAAGTTCAAACATCAAGACCAATTTTTCTTTTAACATGAAATCATGTGCAAAGGCATCCAACTAGTCCTAATGACACGACTACAAATTCTTATTGTAATTCATTGGTTTGTCCTTACTCTTATCTGAAAAAGGTAACATAATAAAGGATGGGTATAACGATACTTAGTAAGTGACCCTACTACTAGGGTCAAGCTAAGTATTTATGTCCAATAAATGCAAACATACTAGTGGGTCATGCATAATTCAATCATCCACAAAAGGTCATCTAGTGATCAGTTTAACTCGTCCTATCTTAGGCATAGATGTACATAGCATAACATAAGCATGAGTAGTGAACCTGAAGCACACAAACATAGGTAGTGATCTCGGAGGAACACAAACATAGGCATAGGTAGTGAACCTGAATAGACAAAAACATAGATAATGATCGTGTTGGAATACAAACATAGGCATAGGTAGTGATTTGTAGGAACGCAGTCAACAGTCGTAGGCATAGGTAGTGAACCCAAAGGAACACAAACATAGGATGTGCATCGCTTCTGATAGTAAAGTGAACTATCACCAACCCATCTAGCATGTGAAATACACTCAATGTCTCATATCATAATCATATTATCATAGCTAACTTATCTAACATATACAAAGTTCAGTCAATGGGTCTCATATCATAATCACATTATCATTCATGAAATATAGCCAGATATTCCAACAATTCTATAGCAAGGTCATAAGACTTATCAAGCTTTAATATAATCATCTTTGTTTGGACGCATAGCTCGAAGGTATTCTAGTAGTAGTGTTACTTCCTTAGCATATATATCACATGTTAGTTATTGGTCCCACACCATAATCGATGGTGCATTCTTATAATTCTAGCATGCACATAACATGGTTCCTTCACACATTTAACATAATGTAAGGGTCTAAGACATGATTCTAATTTTATATAGTCAAGGACAATCCTGTAAAACTTGGGTGCCGGGCACAAAGATGTTCAGATAATAAAGTTATTTACCTCAATTATAATCCACGCAATGCAGTGAGGAGTTAAACCTTCACTAATCAAATTCTTATATAAACCCAATTGTGTCACACCCAACTATAAATAAAAGTGAAATTTAAAGCTTAGGATCCAATCTCTATAACAATTTTACACTCAACTGAAATCCGTGATTTTTAACACTCACCGAAGACTATCGTCGAAGAGCCCACTACTGCCGGACGACACCTTAAAGTCCTCTAAATCAGACTCTAACACCCAGATATCATAAGTGAACCAAATATCAACACTACGCTTAGTGGGTATTCTAAAATTATAAAGAACAAGCGCCAAAACTTACCGAACGACACCCTAACAATCTTTGACGTTGCTGGACAGCCTGCCCCCGATCGTTTGAATCTAGGAACCTAATATCATGGGTAAATCAATCTTAACGCGGAATCTTAATGGGCATCGAACATTTCCCAACAAGAACTCATAAAAGCATCAAATCTAAACAAAAAATAAGACTCTGAGACTGAAGCACAGGCGGCGGACGTGAATGATTAGAGCAGCAGCACGAGCTGGCGGCTCTTCCTGTGACCAATGACGATGGCGCGACCGCTGCACGGTGGTGGAGCGCTAAAGAGGGCTGGCAGAGAGAGCGGAGAAGACAACCTCTGCTCGTGGACGGCTAGCGGCGACTGACGGCGTCGAATCTTGCGGTGGAGTCGAGTTGCAGAGGCCTGGCGGCAGACGGAATGGGGCGTTGGTTAGGTGCTTGCGGCAGCTGACTATCGGGAAGGAGGGAGAGACAGAGAGAGAATGTGAGAGGGAAGGGGCTGGGCGGCTGGAATTAAAAGAATCTCTTACTTTTCTTTTTTGTTTTTCATATAATAATAATAATGATGATCCAAAAACCCTAATCCAATTTAACTTAAATTTATATATTATTTTTAGATATATATATGAACTCTTTTAAAAATATAGTAAAATGTGACAAATTTAGAAAAATTTCATTGGTCAGTCATTAATTGTCTTCCATTTATAATAATTTTTTAATTTTTTAATCGTTTTTGTATTTAATAAAAAATAATATATAAATATAAAGTGTCACTAATTGAGCACATGCTATTGGTCCCTTAATAGATCCAACCGTTTGGTTCTACAGTTTTAGGCAACGTGTTAGAAGATATGGATAAAAAGAAAACTCATAATTAAACTGATGCACGCTAGTAATTAATTATTTTTTCTTTTTTGTTGTGCAAATGTATCTACATTTTTTCCAGTTTTATTAAAATTTCAACCAAATTGAACTACAAAAAATGTAGAAACTGACTTTTCAATAATTTGTCAAACATATTTCTTAGGCTCAAATCTGAAAAGATAAAACTTTTTTTTTTTAATTACTATTTCTAACCTAAAATAGTTTTGAGGGGAAAAAAATTAGAGAATTTATAATGGACGACAAATCCAAAATGTATAACAAGGAGCATCCCTTCGAATATGGAAAATTGCAAATATGACAAAATTTTCAAATTTGAATTTTCATTTATTTCATATTTCAATTTTACCCTTTTAACAAATTCATTTCTTTTAGTATATCAGTCAACTAATATACCACATTTAAAGTATATCAATTGTATATTTTTTTCATTGATTTGTATGTTTTTTGTATTTTTTGTTTGTTATTTGTTGGATCGATATGACAACCCTAGGGGTGAATAAGATTTATTAAAACTTTTTATTGATGTGGACCCAATTAAACAAGTTAACAAACTTTTTGCAAATAAGTAGTTTAAACAATAAATTCACTTTGAATTAAACAAGAAATTAACAATCACACACTAAAGCACTCTATTTAATTCTTATAAAAAGATTGGTAATGAATATAGAAAATTAATAACAACCAACAAAAATATACAAATAAGAGCAATTAATATCAATAATTAAAAATTGCCATTAATTTTATGCAATAAATTATAATAACAAAAATTAATTGCAAAAATAAATTAGGAGAGGGATAGAGAAAATGACACCGTGAATTTTATAATGGTTTGGCACAATTGGCTTACGTCTACTTTCCAAGCTCCTCTTGGATACTCCACTAAAAGTCTTTACTCTTTCCACGACTTAAAGTCGAACTGTCACACCACTCTTTTTGCGAGTTCAAGAGCAAACTCAATCCTTTCCACGATAGGGATCAAACTGTTACACCCACTCTCAGCAACTCTTACAAAAACTAGGAAAAATTAAAGCACATTTACAACTCTACAAGTTGTAGCACTCAATAAATCAATCCTCACCATACATAAATCTCTCTCAAGAATTAGATGAAAAAAAAGAGAGCAACAATGGTGGTTTGGTGAATTATGGAAGATTGAAAATAATAAAAGTTATTAAATTTTGGAGAAGATGGAGTTTTTAAAAGAGATGAAAGTGGGTGAAAACCAAATTAATTTGGATCATTAGATGTTGGTAAAAGAAAATTGAATGGTGGAGATTTAAACACAACTAGTCGTTAGACCCAAACATAAAATAATATTAATTCATCTTTTTTTCAAAAGCAACTAGCCGTTAGACACGAATATATATAACAATATTAAATTCATCTTCTTTTTAAATCATTTTCTTTTTAACATCAATCCAAAAAAAAAAAAAAAAAAAAAAAAACCCACCAAGTGTCACTTTTTCATTGTTCCAAGTGGCACCTTTCAATTGGTCCACTTTGATTGAAAAAAAATCTGTCAGCTCGAGATTTTTCTGTTAAGTTTTTTTTCAATATTCTTCGTTTGAACTCCAATTTAAACGATTTAAAATGCTTTGGATTCATTATTCTGAGCTCCATGCAATGGACACTTCAAAATACTCAAATTGTTAGTGAATTAATTCAAGTTTGTTATCATCAAGACATTGATTAATTAATTAATTAAAATTAATTAATTTGAGGTTAAGGGCCAAAAAGCCAACATTATTACTCACTTTAATTTTTCTATTTGCTACATTTTTTTATCCCTTTTGTAGTTTTTTTTTTTCATTTTTAAATGAATATGTTTCTTTCATTTTTAAGTACAAATGTACTGTAAGCCGAGGAGATTCAACATAAAACTCACTAACACTCGTTTAGTACTAGTATACTCACCTTGACAATTTGGGTGTGTTTGGAATAACTAGATATAAAAAATATTTTTCAAAAAAATTACTTTTATGATTTTTTTTAAAACATTTAAAAAACTAGTCATTTTCAACTGTATATCAATAGTATATGAAGTGTATCAAATGTATCAAATGTCTATAAATAGTGTATTAAGTATGTATCAAGTGTCTATTAATAGTATATTAAATGTGTATTAAGTGTATATCGATAGTGTATTAAGTGTGTATAAGTAATGTGTATCAGGTGCATACTAGTAGTGTATCAAGTGTATCAAAGATATACGTGTATGAAACGAATCAAATATATATCAGTAGTGTTATTAATTGTATATCAATAGTGTATCGGAGATACCATGTGTATTAGGTGTATCAGGTGTATCACGTGGGTTGAGTTTTTTTTTGCTATTTTTGCAAGAATAATACTCCAGGCTATGAGCCTAATTTTTTAAACTTATTTTGTCAAATCTGCAAAAAGCCCATAAAATTAACCTCTTTAAAAAACCTTTCTTTCTAAACTTTTTCTTACTTTTTCATATTTTAAGTTGAGGGTCCCACATAATGAAAATATCATTTTATCCTTCTTCCCATTTAACCTTTCCCTAATACAAATTTTCATATCCAACTGCATCTTTAAAATTTAAACTTCAGTATTCTGATTTGTTTATCTTCGTATTCTTGAAAGTTTCAAATATTAGATTTGTTGTTATTTTTAAAGAAAACAATTTGATAAAAAGAAAAATTCCGTTGGGGTTTCCGTTAATTGAAAAATTTTGGTTAAAAAATATTTCTTAAGGGAAGTTTTTTTTTTTTTTTTTTTTTTTTGTAATAATTGGAAAATGAGAAATTTTCATAACGTGTGCTTGAAATAAGTGTTTAATTTAAAAGTTAAGTCATTTTGAAAAAAATTAGAGTAATTATCAACCACTCAAAAGAGACTTTAAAGTGTATTTAAACAATTTTTACCAAAAGAATTTAAATAAAAATGAGTTATTTGAAAAATAGTTTATTCTTTAGTCAATAGAAGGAAGCCCTAAGTTTAATTAGAATTGGTTAAAAAAATTAAACTGAAGATTGAATTGGAATTGATTTTTTCTATATCGATTGGACTTAAAAAAAGAAGAAAATTACGAGGAAATTCTATTTCGGTAAGAAATCCTAACCTAAAATTTTCCTTCTTACTAGTAAATTTTATGGTAAGTTTTTCCTTTTTTCTTTCTTTTTTATTTTATTTTATTTATTTTTTAAATAGATGTTAAAAAAACTTAAATTTAACAGATAAAATCCTAAATAATTTAAAATCTAATTGTAAAATTATTTTTGAAAAAGCTTACTGTAAAATTTA
>QLSR01000222.1:4380504-4435394 GCA_031780015.1 Citrullus colocynthis | reverse complement strand
AATTTTTTGGTATATTTTTATTCCTTTTAAAGTCTAATTGATAAAAGATTAAAAAAAAAAAAAAAGAAAAAAGCGAAAATTTCTTGGTAAGGAACTGTAAGAGAAATTTCACAGTAAATTTTTTTTTTCAAATTATTTTACCAATTAGATTTTAGGTTAATTAGGAGTTTACTAAAAATAAAATTTCCTCTAAGTTTTTTTCTTTTTTAAAGTCTAATTTGTAAAAGAAGAAAAAAGGGGACTTTAAGAGAAATTTTGCCGTATGCTAAGTGTAACTTTTTGTAAAATTTATCGTAAAATTTTCTATTAAGAATCTTCTCCATAAATTTTACAATAAGTTTTTTTTTTTTTTTTAAAAAAATAACTTTACAATTAGATTTTAAATTAGCTAGGATTTTAGCTGGGTAGTCTAAGTTTTTTTCTTTTATTAATTTGTAAAAAAAAAATGTACTGTAAAATTTGCGGATAAGAGAAAAAATTTTAAGTTAGATTAGGATCTCTTACCAGAAATAGATTTTCCATGTAATTTTTTCTAATCGATAAAAAAAATCAATTCCAATTCAAGCTTTGGTATAATATTTTTAATCAATTACAATTAAACTTATGAAAATTTGCTATCTTCCAATTTTTACGAAAACATAATGTAAAATTTTTAATTAGAATATTGAAGTTTAAATTTTACCGATGTAGTTGAGTGTGAAAAATTGTATTAGGTAGAGATGAAATTGAGCACTTAATCGTAAGTTTTTTATTATTTAGGTCCTGTTTTTTTTTTTTTATTTTTTATTTTTGGCTTTTAAAATTAAATTTAATAATCCCATTGTTTTTTTGTTTGCTTAAAATTGGAAGTAAGATGTATAGATTTAATTTTTAAAACTAAAACCTAAAAACAAAATAATTTCGAAAGGGAGCTTTTTGTTTTTGGGTTGGGAAACTTATCCACAGACAAGAGAGACATAAATGGATAGAGAGGATGATCCCATCAAGAGAGGTCTCCAATTCACAAACTTGAGAGTGAGAGAAAGAATTGGGTTTTAGGAAGAAGAAAAGTTCCATCAGAAGTCCAAAAGAGGGAATAGATAAGACTGAACTCCAACCAGAGCCATCCATGGCTTCTCTCTCCAGCTTCTTCTCCTTCCTCTTACCCTCAAAACCACCGCCCCCAAAACCCCACCAGCCCTTCATTGCCTCCTCTCCTTCTCCGGCAAATCAGGCCGCCGCCGCTCAGTTTCAAACACTCAAATCCAGGGATGGATCGGTTGCCCTAAAGCCCCAACAGGGTCCCAACCATTCGGAGACCTTATCGGCGGAATTGGCCTCCGTTATCTGTCCGTCGCTGGCCTTCGCCAACACAATGTTCTTCAGATCGGCATATAATGTGCAGGTGATTGTGGATGATAATGAACCGGAGGAGCGGCTTCTGAACAGATTCCGGCGAGAGGTTATGAGGGCCGGCGTGATTCAGGAGTGTAAGAGACGGAGATTCTTTGAGAACACTCAAGATGTTAGGAAGCGCAAGACTCGCGAGGCTGCTAAACGCAACCGCCGGAGGTCTGTTTCTATAATTTCTTGTGCTTTCTTTTTTGGGACTTGGCACTTTGATTGATTGTGATTCTTCCCCCTTGGAACGGTTTGGGATTAATGTTCTGTTTGAATTTGATTGTTAGGAAGGAAATAGACGCCTTATCCACAATTGGCTTGGGAATTTTAAGAGTTTGTAGAGATTTATACAGGCTTATTCTTAGGGAAGTCTGGACATCAATCTGGGGCTTATCTTGTATAACCTAATGCTTGGGTGTCAAGGAAACTAGTAGGATATTGATAGTAAGCTTTTTAGATGTATAAGAGAGAAGTATCTCAAATTTATATTATGTGGTTATTGGGGGAGATGCAGATTTTTTTAGTTTGCATTTAACTGTTATTGTGAGGTAGCCACATTGTGGTAGTCTCATTAAATAATTTGTTGAAAGTAAAGCATATTTTTGAAAAAGTGTATATTTTATCGGTCCAAATATAGTGTAGTGAGAAAGTTACCTGTTCTCATCTCAAACGTCTGTAGTTTGTTTCTCCATCCTCACCATTGTTGAACGCAGATATAAAAGTGCCATTTTTCCATTGTTCTTCTATGTGAAGTTTGAAATTTGTTTCAAAATAGCCCTTGTAGGTATTCGACATTAAAATTCAAAGTTAGAAAAGTTTGTATGCGTTTATGTGAACAAATCAAAATACATACATCGAAAAGAATAATAATAAAGACAAAGACACATGACTTAATTATGAACCATATTTGGTTTCTCCTTTCAAATTTACCCTCTCAATTTATTATTCTTTTGTTTGTGTTAAGATTTGTTCCTTCGAGAGCAACATATAAGTAGACACAAACTTTTTCGTCTATTAACTGAACGACACAAGCTTTCAAATGTTGTTCTGAAAAAAATAAATTTAATTTAAAAACTGATTACAGTGGAACTTGTAGAATTTATAGAAAACAGAATATAGCCACAGTTAAAAGAAATCTTTGTGTTTTGTAATTTTTCTTCCTTGTTCCCTTTCGTTTTCTCGTTTTAGTTATTATTGTTTCTTGAGAACTTCAGATCCTGCAGAACCTACTACTCAAATTGGAAGATGACTGTAGAGAATGATGACTTGCTAAAGATTTTCCCAATTAAGTGAATTCTTGAGGCCCCATTAGCTAATTACAATGTTTTGTCAAAGGAAAATGGATGGGATTTATGTGCTAAGTTGTTTCATGAAACTAAGCCATGATTTGGTTGATGAACAGGCGCCCACAGGCAAGATTTACACCACAGAACAAGCAGGATGTGCCTGCAACCAAGCAGGAAGCTGATGATGACAACTGGGATTTACCTGAAGAAGAAGACATTCCTTATTAACCTAATCCAAAAGTTCACCCTCACCAAAATGTTTAATGTTTTCTGGTCATCTTTTGATTTTGGGAAGCTGTTAGTACTCTGTAATGTAAGTTGTTTTCCATGTAATATCTTCTTTAGTTGAGAAGTTTTTGGAATATTCCTTTTGAATAAATAGAAATGATCATTCCTTTTACACAATACTGGCAAACACCTTATAAAGATAATCTCCTGGAATCAGGCAGTGAGAAAACTTTGAAGCATATTTGTTAGGAAGAGCTACATAATCTACCAGTTGAAGACAATGCGGTTTGAGAAATTTGGTTTACCAATTGACGATTTGGAAGCACAAATCATAGTTGGGTTGTTCCCAACACAGTAAAGAATAGTCGTAATAGAGGAGAAAAGAGACCTGCAAGGAAGGCCTAGTAGTTAGCTTCAGCCAAATGGGGATTATTATTAAGTCATCGCTTTACAATTTGAATACCCCTTACTGGAAAATGGCATGAGTCACTTAACAGTTTAACACCCAAAAAAACACTGTAATAGAAAAAACCTCTTAGAATTTTGTTGTTCCTCTACTAACTTTGATCTCTTGCTCCTTGTGTATTCTCAAAACAGTCTAGAATGTATATATTGATGCTACTCCAACTGGATATGCTTGAAGCTTCTACCTAATATAATGACAGGGATGCTCTCATAGCCGCTTCTTTTTCTTCTTTACCACTTTCTTTTTCTTCTGGGGAACTCCTTGACCCCTCTTGAAAATGGCCAAAACCTCAATACTGCAAAATATCAAAATTCATGTCATATAAAAGTACAAATCACCGATCTGCTGTCCAAAAACATTGCAGAATAAGAGGGTATTCAAATGGTATCAATGTCTTAAGTCACTTAAGTTGGAGACACTTCAAATGTGGTCCCAAAATAGAAGATTAATGTTGAGATCTAGAAGAAATAACGATAATGATGATTTGAAAATAAGAATACTCATTTCTTTACAGCCAACCTTTCAAAGTAGACGATTGATGTTGAGATCTAGAAGAAATAACCATAATTGTGATTTAAAAATAAGAATACTCATTACTTTACAGTCAACCTTTCAAAGGGAAAAAACTAAGTTCCTTTAATCCAACAGTATAAGGCCAAATTTTTGGTATCTTTGACTTGAAAGGAACAGAAGAGTTTAACAAAGAACATGAGGGGTGTTCATGTGGTGTTTTGGAATGATCAAAAGTCGATGCACAAATCAAGCTTTCTTATTTTAAAAATACAGGCATTCCAAAGAAAAAGGAAACCATCATATAATCAATTCTCTAAAATGGGCATGGTTTGCAAAGAGCTTAATTATGGTTTAACCCAAAAGAGTCTAGGGAAAGGGAATATGATCATTACCTCTGAGTGCCAGGAAAGAAATTAAAACCATGGGCCTTCTCCAAATGCCACGCCTTGCTAGACAGTAACATCTTGCAATCCTATACAGAGAAAGTTTAGCTATAATCTATATTTTCAATGCACACATTGTGAAAAGTACATGTGAGTTCTCAGAAAACATGAAAGGAGAGAAGAAATACAGTTGAGTTTGATGGAATCTAATGCCAGCTTTATTACAAACTTACCTCCTTGAAGCTTTCCCATCCGCAGCTTATATAAATAAGGGTCTGAGGCAGGGATTGACTAGGTTCTGAATCCGTACTCCCGATTTGGACTGCTTCTTCTCTTGCACGTAACACCCATGGCCTTTTTTCATCTTTCTTATCCATCAAATGTGGGCTGGAGATTGATATTCAAAGTACAATGAACTAATGTGTCAGAAAAGGAAAATTAAAAAGCCTTACAGGCCATCCAAATCAACCTTGTCTTAAAACCCCCAAGATGAGTAAAAGTAAATCCAACCTTTTAGATAATGACTTCACTTTACGTTTTAATGATGAAATATCTCGCAACATATCAGCAAGTGATGCATCCAAACCTTTTCTTGGAGGATCGACAACCACCACATCTGACCCCACAATCCAAGTAAGAGGCTCCTGTGCAATTAATAGATACAGGAAAAAGAAAAAAACCTATTAATTTTCTTGAGTATTCTAAATACCATTGTAAACCTCATATGCAGTAAACAAGATTCAGTAAAATAAATGAGATGCCACCAAATACAAAAGGTTTTCTGAAGACGTAGCTGAGTGATGGGTAATTAAAACACTACTAGGGCTGGACTACCAACTTTCGACGTGTCTGCATGGTGCCAGCTGATACTGCTATTAACTCGGTCTGGCAGACGTTCAACTGTCTTCTCAAATGATAGCTTAGATTCTTTGTTGACCTCAACACACTTGACAGATCTGAAAACAGAAGTAATATTGGTTTATCAACTTCCATACGTGTAAACGTAATGAAATTTTAAACCCCACAGCACGCAAATTTGTCCTAGTCCTTGCCTGCATTTCCTTGTGGCAGCTAGTGATAGTCCAATTACACCAGCTCCTGCATACAAGTCAGCAACTGATGCTCCATAAGGGACATACTTCTGCAACTTCCGGAGCAAACTATCAAAAGCCTGGAAGAAAAGAGTAGACGTTAGATGATCTAATGGAATTGTCACTTGTGAGGATGTGACGCAACAAAAGATGTTTAACGGGCATAAGACACCAATAACGAAGTTTAGTAAATTTGGAGACTGGCGTCAGTTGCTGGAACCAGATTGAAATTTGGAATCCCGCTCTAAGATATAGACTTTCAAGGTTGGAAAATTTTGGAAATTTCTCCAGCAAATCGTAATTGCCTATAACTTATGCATCCAAAGATATTCCCCAGTCCAAAGATCTCTGTAAAACCATTTTAGTTCTAAAAATTCCGAAGGAATAGTGAGTCTTAAAATGGTTGTTTCACCAGGAAATCAACGATGGATTTCAGAAAATAAACTTCAGCAGCCGACCTCAACCCCCATTTATGTGTCCTAAATGACAACGATGCAGAGGGCCTGGGGGTTCACCTTAATACTTTTTGCTCTTTCTCAAGCACAATTTGGAATAGGCTCCCCAATCGTTCAATCTTTTGGGTGAAATCCAGCTGACTCCCCTAATTCCTGTCTTCAGCTGACTCTTTGGCACCCTTTGAAGAATAAAACCAAAATCTATTTGAACCAATCCAATACTTGCCGCCCTTTTGGGAGTTTTGAGAGCAGAGGAATCATAAAACGTTTTAGGGTAGAAGTAAGATGAAGTTTGGGACACCATTTAATCTTTCAACTCAGCTCAAACTCGTTGTAGCAAGTAGCAACAAGATATTCCTTCTAATACTTACTATTTCTAAGAAGGTTAGATGGACAATCAGCAACTAGGCATTTAAGATTCAGGAACCGGGTGGATCTTAATTTTCCTATTTCTTGGCAATTAAAAGGCTTTCTGAAATCTGAAACATAAATATTTAAGAACCTGGGTATTTGCTTGGCCAAAACTCGATGGTGCCAGACAAATGTCTATTCCTCCAACATGTTCCCAGAAATCTCTTTCGCCTAAAAGATGTCTCCATCTATTGCCAAATATTACCTGCAGTACATGTGAAAAAGAATGAGTTCAGCAAAGAAATATTTTGTAAATCATGTAGCAAGCTTAGCAACAAATAATAGAAATACAGATAATTATCACTCCGACTCTTATGTTGAAGAAACTTACATTGTTAGTTGATGTTTGAAAATTTGCCCACACAGAATGAACTAGATGAGTGTTACTCCGGACACCACCATTTTTCCATAAAAACTGTAATTCAGTACATTAAAGTAAATTGTAAATGGAAATCTTGCCAAGCATGATTGATTCTTGGGGTAAAGGGTTTTCAAAACTCACATTGGCTAAAGCATTTAGCTTGTCAGAATTCTGTGAAGTTTCACTCCTCGAATTCCAAACTAATGCTATCTGTATCTTACCTGGACACAGAGATAAGTTAATCAATTCTAGATTTTCGAAGACCTTAAGCAATGGTCTAAACTATCATCAATTGAGTAGTTAGCTTGTAACCATTTTGGTATCTTTCTGAGGAAGGAAGGGATGTGCTATACGTTGTCACAGCCATCTGCATCAAAATTATCATTAGCATCGCCATTAAACAAACCAATGTACCTGCTCTATATTCATTTGAGGAATATTTCACAAGTAACCTGAACATATCGTAAGTCACCAGTCCCCTGATCTTCATCATAAGGCTCTACGTCGAATTCAGTGATACCTTGAGATAGCACCCCAAAGAAGATATAAATAATTCAGCAAATATATTAGCCCCTAAATTTACAAATAGAAGAAATGTACATTCATATCATTTGAGATTAATAAAGAACACACCTCGTTTTAACAATTCAACTGCCGCATTTATATTGGGGTGATGAGCTGAAAATCCAGTACATTTTTAAAAAAGAAACTTAAACAACCAAAATTGATGAAGAACAAGAATAAAGCATAACACTAAGATAAGTTGTAGTGGAACCTTTGCAATCAGGAATATCCATAACATTATGAGTTCCCTCTTGATAGAGCCCAATCATAGGGCTTGTGGGCGAGCCACGAACCGCCAATTTTGCACGGCACCTCCACCCCCACTAAAAGAACAGCAATGTACCAAAAATCAAAACCAGACGATTATTCAATGGCAAAAGACGAATTCTATCTAGACGAACAAATCGAGAAGCAAAAGCAAGTCTACCAGTTTGCCACTATCAAACGTAAAATTTGATACTCCAAGATCGTTGAAGAATTGAATCGCCTCCTCAACGATGACCGGCCGGTGGAGGTCGAACTCGTGTGTGCATCCGGAGCACCTAAAACGTTCGGCAACAAAAATAATTACTCGATCGATGAGGTTCAGAGAATAGAATTTTAATAGAAGTGGAACATACGATTGAAAGTGAGTACACTGGAGTGCGCAAGCCGGCGATGATACTGAGTCGGGAGTTGATTTTGCAGCGAAAGACAGCAGTTGCGGCGGGAGTGGTGACGGCGGCGGAGAGGAACGAGTGCGCACTGAGCTGGTAGAAAGCTGACAAGTAATAAACGGCGTAATTGGGCGAACCGTAAAGTGGCACTGAAGCATCGTTATCTCCGGTGGCCGGTGACTCGCCGGAGCAGTGGCGAGAGCAATGGCGGAGCTCTGGCGGGAATAGATGGATAACTTTTACTCTATCATATAAATATCTTGTCAAAATAAAAATATTGGTTAAATTTTCAAAAACAATGCACATGAATTGTGAGTTTTGGTTTCATATCCATCTTTATTTCGAAAACTATTCAATTTCAACTCTTCAAGTTTGCATTTTTCACAACATAATCATATGTCACTCCATGTTGATCTCGAGCTTGAATGAGTTATGAGGGTTCGTTCGATGAAAGTGACATGAGTTGTTGACTTAATATGCTTACCATTTCAAATAGGAGTGAAAAACAGTTGAAAAATGCTTTTTTTACTTTGTAGGTAGAGATGTTTTTATTAGATTTAATGTGTTTGTTAAGATTTTTTAAGGACTTGACGAGAAAATGAGTGTTGAAAGCCAAAGGAACCAAATTGGGTCAAATCTCCAAGAACAATGGAAGAAAAACTCAAAATAACAAAAAAAGGAAAAAAAAGAAAACAGTGTCACAATACTAGGTTGGTGTTGCCCTTGACGTTTTTTCTCGAGATGAGGTCTTTTTTCTGCACAACGCTGTGGCATCAGGGGATTTAACAAGGCGGCACCACAGTGCCATCCCACAGCGCCGCAATGCCAGTTTTTCTAATCTGAAATGTTTGTATTTTTGGAAAGTTATTGTGCACCAAGTTTCTAATTTTCTATAAATTAGAGGGCTCGTCAGCTATTCATACCACAAAATTCTAGAACAAGTGTATTAGCTAGAAAGATAGTAGAAAATGTAAGAGAAGACTTTGGAGGTCGTTTAAGTTCCTGAGGTGCTAACTGAGTGGAGATTGACAGGTTCCAACCAAAGGGAGGCACTTCGACGCTAGAGTTTTTCTATTTCTCTCATTCTCTTTGCTTATATGTTTGAAAATTTGTGTGCAAACATGTGTTTGAAAGTTATAAGTGACTAAACTTTTTTAGTTTAGGGGTTGATGATTTATTTATGAATTTAAGTTAATGTTTGACTCTATGGAAGTTGTGGAATCAATGTTATTGTTCTTAATTCTTATTGTGATGGCCTCCAATGAATGTTAGGTTAGATGTTCAATTTGATGGATTGCATGTTTAATCAGAACTATAGCATTGAATCATTATTAATCTATCATGAAAATAGTTAGGTTAAAAGTGAAAGTTGTTGAGGACATTTCTTAATGCCATGTTATTTAATTTGTTCAAGAAATTAGTAACTAATTAATTTTCATGAGAAAATATTGTTTTTGATAGAAGATAATCTGGACTTAAGTTTCTAGATTTAGGGGTATTGTTTACACATGATTCCATAAAAACCTAAACATAACCTAATGTAGTAAATGATTAATCAACACCCTACAACGTTTTTTGTCTCTTAGATTATCTCATTCGTCTTTACTTTTCTTTTTCAAAATCCTAATTCAACCTCGATTTCAAATCCTTGAATAAAAGTTGTATTAATTCTAAAATAGCTAAGCAATAACCGTGATTTGTTCTCCTATGGAAGACACTCACCATCTTAGACCATTTTACTATACTATTACTTGATGCATGTGCTTGCGCCCCATTAAGGAGCTAGGAATGTAATTTCACGGATCAACAGGGATCAAAGGTTTTGAAAGAGTAATTTGAAATGTTCAAATTTATGTAAATTAAGGAGGCATATATTTATTGTATTAGATACAATTAATATATGTGTTAATGTATACAGTTACATTATTATTATATAATTAATTTAAATTGAAACTATATAATATGAGAGAATTAATGTATTTGAATATAATTTAAATACGTTAACTATTTAATATGAATAAGATTCAAACTAAAAATATAGGATATGAGAAGAATAATGTATTTTAATATGATTCAAATAATTAAATTATTTCCTTAAAAAAATTATTTTGATATAAGATATTAAAATTAATTAATTAAATAAATTAGGTTTTAACCTAATTTGGTCCTACAAATAGGACCTTAAAGATAAAAATCCTAAGAAATTAATTACGTATAATTTTTGCTCTGTTTTTCAACAGTAAAATACAAAAAAAAAAAAGTGTTCTCTGATTTTCTCCTTCTCTCATCTTCTTACTTTCTTTCAACAAAAGCTCCCACAAGCTAGATCACTTCTTGAGATATAATGAAAAAGATCTCATAGAAGAGGATTGTCAAGTCAAGAAAAAATAGTTGAAAAGGGTTTCATTAGAGGTAATATCCCCTATGTTAAATCTTTTCATATATATTATTATTATTATTATTATTATTATTTCATTAAGAACTAAAGCGTGTGGTTCAATTGTTTTTGCTATGGGATCGTGTGACACCCCAAATTTCTGGTATTTCCATTAATTATCTTTAATTAATTGATAATGGTTTGAGTCTCGAAGGATAATGGGCTAACTTGAGGAGATTAAATTTTGGTGTGGTAGAATTATTTATTAGATGACTTTGTAAGGGATTTAATTTGGGAGTTGGTGCAAGGAAGGAATTAATTAGTTTGGATTAATAAAGTTGGGTTTTGGAAAAGGGGAGGAAAAGAAAAGAAAGAAAAAAAAATAATAACTTATTTTATTTTGTTTGGATTTAGGAGAGTTAGGTGTTGTTAAGAAAAAGAGAGAAGATATTATATTAAATAGGGTTTCATTGTTTTGAAGTGCAGGAAAAAGAAAGAAAAAAAATTATTTTCTCTCCTTTCCTCTCTTTCTCATCGCGCTGCCGACCTCCGCCCTCGTCTCCTCATGTTGCGTCGTCAATGCTGCTCGTCCGCCTCTGTCGACTATGACTCATAGTTCGTCAGTGCTGTCTGCCTCTTCATTTGCCGCCCTTGCGACGCCGTGCGTTGTTTTGATCGTTGTTGGGTTGTTTGGCTAGCAACCGCACATTAACCCTCATTTCCTCTCGTTTTCGTGATTGCTAGCGTTCGCAGCCCAGTCGCCGCCACCTTCGCCAATCGCCAACAGTCCCCCTTCTCACTAGATTCATGGGTTTTGATGGATTTTTGGTGAGAAAATTGGTCCTCTTGTTGATTTGTCATGATTATCTATCACGTTGGTTTGGTTTTTAGATCCTTTTTCGAAGGGGTTTGGAACCGGAAGGAAGGTTGAAATTGGAGAAGCGTAATTGTATATGTTATTTTGGCTTTTTGATGCTTGTACGTGTATTTTTGTTGGCTTTGGTTATTTTGGGGTATCCCCAAGGTAAAAGAGTTACTATTTATTGGAATGATGATTGGAATGATGATTACTATATTTACTGGAATGATGACTGGTGTGGTGGTTACTGAATTTATTGCCTAACTACTATAGACTGGAAATTCTAATTGATTATGTTAATAGTGACTGTTTATGTTAACCGTGATTGTTATCCTATTTATCAAGCTCTGTACTCGTTATTGATGTGAACCTTTGGGTTCACTGATTATGATTATGACTGAGCGTCTCTCGAAATCATTGCCTATGTTTATGACTGTGACCTTCGGGATCACTGCATGCCTCTGGGTTCGCTACTTATGCCTATGCCTATGTTGGGTACACGGGTGCATATGATAAAAGGATAACAATTTCACCTAGTGGACCCAATAGTGGGTCACTTACTGAGTATAATACTCACCATTTTCTATGATTTTCTTTTCAGGTAAGGGACACACAAGCGCATGACAAGAGGAATTCGTGACCACGCCATGAGACTGGTTGTTGCCTCTACGTTCTAGACTCATGTTTTCTCTTCCTAGGGTATAGGGTCTGTTGTCAATTACAAGATTTGACTACTTATTTATTTATTGATTCATTTAGTTCTTCATTTCATGTAATTTATGGCTTAATTTCATGTTTTGAAGGGGATCCCGTTAAACAATTTTGTTTTCTTCTTATTTGATTTAAATAAATTATGCAAATAAATTTTTATTCGGCATTATGATAAAAGTGTATCGTTGGCTAAGTCCCAAATCATTTTACTAACATTTGCATGCATAGAATAACGTCTTGTTAGTTAGAAGGTCGGGTTGTTACAGTTAGTATCAAAGCCTAAGTTTTTAGGTTATGTAGACTAACTTATTGTGTAAGTCCAAAATGTCCCGTTGATAGTTAATGGATTCTTTATCATCACCAGGTATGTCCCTCAAGAAAAAAGTATTTAAAATTTATTTCTCATAATTGGATTGATTTATGAATACTATTGTCAAGTTTCTCTTGGTAAAGGGTCTTGACATGAATGGTTGTGTGTTTAGGGTAGGTTATGGCACCAAACGACAAGGAAAATAGAAAGGTTAAGGGTGGGCTTTAAGACCCCTTAGTGCCACCAAAGCTGAGATCCAGGATGCTTTGTTGCCAAATAATTTTCCTTTACCTAGGGACCCTTTTGGGTTAAGGTGACAGAGGACTCAAACAAGAAGTCGGGCAGGGAACACGACTAAGGCTAATCAGACAACGACTCCCTCTACTGTTCCATCCGAGTTTATTGTCATGGAAACGATGATTGGGGAAGCAGTCACGACTACAGTGTTGGACAGAATAATGATATGATGGATGAACGGTTCTCCCAGTTTGCATAGTCCCAGCAGGCACTGATTCCGCCAGTCTAGGAGCCACCAGCATAGCCCCAGAATCACAATGTGCAAGATTTGTCCCTGGAGGCTAAACATTTGAGGGACTTTAGGAAATATCACCCTCGTACCTTCGACAGGTTGCTGAAGGTCCCTACGAAGGCAGAAATGTGGTTGTCCTCAATTAAGATGATTTTTCGCTACATAAAGTGCCCAGAGGATTAGAAGCTCCAATGTGCTGTTTTTATGCTGACAAACAATGCTGAGATATGGTGGCGCTCAACAAAGAGATACCAGAAATGGCCTAGCAACTTGAGATCAATTCAAGTAGCAGGTCTATGCGAAGTATTTTTCTACCAACACACGGTTCAACAAGCAGGCCAATTTTCTGAGTTTGAAGCAGGGGCCATGACAATAGAGGAGTATGAGCAGGAATTCGACAAACTGTCCCATTTTGCCCCAGAGATGGTGGCCACTGAGGTAGCTAGAATAGAGAGATTCATTCAAGGCCTGAAGGTTGATTTTTGATGCTTGGTGTATTCTCAGGACCCCAAGTCATACGATGTAGCATTATGAGCAACTGTAAGGGTTGACTCGGATGCCCGGGAAGGGGATGAGTACCAGAGGTCTTTGTTGGCAAGGACTTTGGCGGGTTAGAAAAGAAAGGCGGATCAAAAGGCACCTGAGCCTTAGCAAAGGAGTCAGTAGTCAGATAGGCCATTCAGACACTTTAAGCAATTGGCTAGTGAATTAGGAGGAGTCTGGAGAAATCAACCTATATGCAAAAATTATGGAAAGCGTATTTTGGGGCACTGTCTACAAAATTTGCTTCAGGTGCAAGCAAAAGGGTTATACTACTGAGTATTGCCCAAGGATTCAGTCTGTTGGAGGTAGCGGTCAGCCCTCGAACGCTCATTAAGGGGGTTCGAACCGGTAACAACAGCAAGGTCGGGTTTATTCTACCATTCGATAGGAGGTTGAGAAGTTTGGCACCATGGTGATGGTAAACTCCCAGTTTTGGGCCATTATGCTTTGGTGTTATTCGATATTGGCTCATCCCATTCTTTTATATCGTCCATATTTGTGAAGCATGCCATGTTAGAGGTAGAACCATTGCATTATGTATTGTTAGTGTCTACTCCATTTGGGGAGATTATGTTAGCAAATGAAAAGATAAGAGCATGTCAAATAGAGATAGCAAACCATGCTTTAGATGTGACCTTGTTAGTCTTAAATATGTGGGATCTCGAAGTCATTTTAGGCATGGACTTGTTGGCTGCTAACAATGCCAACATCGACTGTTCTTGTAAGGAGGTGATTTTCAACCCTTCTTCAGCAGCCAGTTTTAAGTTTAAAGGGGTTGGGATCGTGGTCTTGCCCAAGACAATTTCAGCCATGAAAACCAGTTAATTGCTAAATCAAGGGACCCGGAGTATTCTAGGGTGGTTGACACTAGAGAAACTGAGGTTGCGCTGACTTTAGAACCAGTAGTAATAGATTATCCTGATGTTTTTCCTGAGGATCTCCCACACTTGCCACCACATCGGGAGATAGATTTTGCAAATGAGTTGGAGCTAGGTACACCATCCCGAAGGCTCTTTATAGAATGACCCTAATAGAGTTGAAAGAGCTTAAGATTCAGTTGCAAGAGTTGCTGAATAAAGGCTTTATTCGCCCGAGTGTGTCGCTGTGGGGTGCACTAATGTTGTTCCTTAAAAAGAAGGATGAGACATTGCACATTTGCATTGACTATAAGGAGTTAAACAAAGTCACTATCAAGAACAAGTACCCTATTTCGAGGATTGATTATTTATTTGACCAGCTGCAAGGGGCTACAGTTTTCTAAAACATTGATCTTTGGTCGGGTGATCACCAGCTGAGGATTAAAGACAGTGACATCCTTAAGACAGCATCCTGTTTGTTGTTGTTCTATTTTCGATTTAAATTGATTTTCTTAGCTTGTTGCACAAAAATAGATATGATAATTTTCATACAAAGATGCGTCGAGAATTACTCAAGTATGATCATGATTAAGCAAGTTTTCCTATAAAAAGCCCAAGTATAAGCTCTTATAGGTTTCCTGGTGAGTCCAGGGTTGAACGCAGGGATTTGTAATAACTAGGTGTTGAGAATAGATGCATGGCTATGCGGTGAACTATACATGTAATATGTGCATGAGTTGGTTGTATGTATCTAGAACTATACATAAAGAATGAATACAATTTTCCTACAACTAACAATGAGGTGGACGCCGCGATGGTTAGTCAAATGTCGTTTAGTGTCAGATAGCATGCGTTGAGAATGAATGGAACCATGCGATAAAAGTAAAGTTAACGCAGGAGCTAGTTATTACTTAAGCCTATCTAAGTATAAGTACATACCTATCTCTCGATGTTTCGACGCCACATTAATCTTATCTCTAAGACGAATGGTAAGTTTGCATTGGCAAAAGATGAACTACATCTCTGCACCCTCATCTAGTCTTGATAAATGCTAAAGATTAACTATCTACTCTCTCAAGCTAGACAGTCGTGCTTACTACATTTGTTTGTCAGACAAAGCTATGCAAGCTAATGATATGCATTAATCAGGATGTAACATACTTCATATTGCTTAAGAAGAACTAACTCTAACATTCAACTCATTTAGCATTCAAACAACATGGTGTAAGATATTTAATATGGAAATGGATGGAAGATAATCGTCAATCAAACTCATATTAAGAAAATAAACCATTCTCTTGAATGTCATTAACAAAATATAAGTAAAAAGGAGGGAAATGGAGATAAAAACAGAAATGGAAGACGTCAAGCCACCACTGGCAATGTCTTGCTTCATGGAGGCTTGAGATGGTTGCTATCTGATACATAAAGTTCATAAGGTGAAGATTCTCACTCACTGGGAGAAGATTCTGAAAGTTCTCAGAATCCTTCTCTCAGAAGAGCTCAAAATGGAGGCTGGTTCTGGTGGAGGAAGAGTTGTGCAGGGCTTTCGCTGCTTTCTCCTCTTGAACTTGTTTCTCTCTCTCGTTTTCTCCTCCCCTTTTTCCTTTGGAGAAGCTTTGGGCTATTTATAGGCGTCGAAAAGTTGAAACTCATGATGATCTGACACCTTTACATTAAATTCCAAGCCCTGCTGCACAGACTTTTTACATCGTCGGCCCATTTGTTCTGTCATGATCTAATAACATGTCATCCTTTTGCATAATGACACGATAGCTTTTTCCCGGGCGTCCGTATCTACTTTTTCTCAACGCGTGGTCTCAACATATAGTCTCGGCGCATGGGTTTCCATTTGTTCTGGCAGCAGCTTCGTCTCTAGTGCTTGAGTTATTTGTGCTTCTTTTCTTCTTAATCCTGCGTTAAGAACAGAAAAGCTCATAATTTTTCAGGTATTTTCTTTTGTAAATAATGCCAACGCATAGTGATACATTTTACATAATTCAACTACCAAAATCATGCGTTTAGCTCTAAAGTTACTCTAATTAATTCAAATAGTGACTATAATAACTTGTATTTCTACAAGTTATCAAATCCCATTCTAGATACAGGCATTATGAATTTATAGTGATGTTGTTTAGGCTAAGGACTTCCTCAACATTTTTGTGATAGTATTTATTGAAGACATTTTGGTGTATTCTCAGACAAAGGCAGAGCATGAGTAGCATTTACGGAAAGTTTTGGAGACTTCACGATTGAACAAGTTGTATGCCAAGTTTTCCAAATGTGAGTTTTGGTTGTCCTTTCAAGGACATGTGGTGTCAAGGGATGGAGTTTTTTTCAACCCTGCAAAGATCGAGGCAGTTACTATCTGGCCTCGTCTTACCACGATCACCATAGTGCGCAGTTTCTTGGGCTTAGCAGGCTATTGCCGTCGTTTTGTTAAAGACTTCTCATGCATTGCCACTCCCTTGACCCAATTGACTAGGAAGGTTGCTCCTTTTGTGTGGAGTAAGGCTTGTGAGAAAGGTTTTAGGACATTAAGCAGAGACTAGTTTCTGCACTTGTGCTTATAGTACCAGATCGAGTAGGAGGTTTTGTGGTTTATAGTGACGGCTCCAAGAAAGAGTTGGGGTGTGTGTTAATGCAGCATGATAAGGTGGTGGCCTATGCCTCCCGCTAGCTAAAGAACCATGAACAGAATTACTCAACTCATGACTTGGAATTAGCAGCGGTGGTTTTTGCTCTGAAGATTTGGAGACATTATTTGTACGATGAGAAGATACAGATCTTCATGGACCACTAGAGTCTAAAGTACTTCTTCACCCAGAAGGAGTTGAATATGAGACAATGACGGTGGTTAAAACTGGTAAAAGATTATGACGTGGAGATTTTGTATCATCCAGGCAATGTGGTTGTCTTCGACATACCTTCGACAGGTCGCTGAAGAACCCTATGAAGGTGGAAATGTGATTGTCCTCAATCAAGATGATTTTTCGCTACATGAAATGCCCAGAGGATCAGAAGCTCTAGTGTGCTGTTTTTATGCTAACAAACAATGCTGAGATATGGTGGTGCTCAGCAGAGATAATGATAGACACTAGAGGTGGCCTAGCGACTTGGGACCAATTCAAGGAGCGGTTTTATGCGAAGTATTTTTCTACCAACACATGATTCAACATTCTTGCCAGCTTGTCTGAAGTTTTGGCAAAGAAGCATGAAACCATGGTCACTGCTGGTGAGATCATGGCTTTACTACAAGAGATGTTTGGACAAATCGTCCTCAGAGATCAAGCATGATGCTCCTAAAGTTCATTTATAATACATGTATGAACGAGGGGGCCTCAGTGCGAGAATATGTTCTTAATATGATGGTCCACTTTAACATGGTTGAAATGAATGGGGCTATCATTAATAAGACCAGTCGGGTTAGTTTTATTATGAAATCTCTACCTGAGAGTTTTCTTTAGTTCAAGACCAACGTTGTTATGAACAAACTGAATTACTCCCTTACTACTTTCCTTAACGAGTTGTAGACTTATAAATCCATGCATAAAGGCAAAAGACCACATGAAGAGGCAAATGTTGGTAGTTTCTCTAAACAGTTCCATAGAGGTTCGACCTCTGGAACAAAGTCTGCTTCTTACTTTGGCAAAAAGTAATGGAAGAAGAAGAACAAGGGTAATAAGGAAATAAAACTAACCAAGCTGCAACTCAGAAGGGCAAGAAAAAGACCAAGGTTGCAAAAAGAAATTGTTTCCATTGCAACCAAGATGGGCACTAAAAGCGAAATTATCCTAAGTATTTGATAGAGAAAAAGAAGGTCAAATAAGGTAAATATGATTTACTAGTTTTGGAAACTTGTTTAGTGGAGAATGATGATTCTGCGTGAATAATTGATTCAAGAGCCACTAATCATGAACTGGCGAGATGACCATGTGGGTTGGAACAGTGCAGATCGTCTCAACGATTGTAGTGGGAGGCGTTAAAGAATGTATATGTAGTTTCTGGTTTAAATAGGAACTTGATTTTTGTTAAATGTTTGTTAGAACAATGTTATTCCGTTAGTTTCAATGTAAATAAAGCATTTATTTATAAAAACGGTGTTCATATTTGTTCTGCAAACTTAGAGAGTAATTTATATTTGCTAAGGTTGTTGGCATCTAAAGCGCTTCTAAATACTAAAACGTTCAGAACTGCAACAACTCACATAAAAGACAAAATATTTCTCCTAAAAAAAGTACTTATCTTTGGCATCTAATATTAGCTCATATAAATCTCAATAGCATTAAGAAATTGGTTAAGAGTGGACTTTTAAGTGAGTTAGAAGAAAGCTCGTTACTTGTATGTGAATCTTGTCTTGAAGGCAAAATGACCAAAAGACCTTTTATTGGAAAAGATTATAGAGTTAAAGAGCCCTTAGAACTTGTACACTAAGACCTTTTTGGTCCCATGAATGTTAAGGCAAGAGAAGGGTATGAATATTTCATCTCTTTAATAGATGATTATTCAAGATATGAATATCTTTGCCTAATGCAACACAAGTCTGAAGCTCTTAAAAAGTTCAAAGAGTATAAGGTTGAAGTTGAAAACTTGTTAGATAAAACCATTAAATCATTTTGATCAGATCAAGGTGGAGAGTATATGGATTTAAATTTCCAGAACTATATGATAGAACATGGAATAGCATCCCAACTCTCAGCACCTGGTACACCTTAACAAAATGGTGTATCCGAAAGGAGAAACAGAATCCTGTTAGACATGGTTCGGTCAATGATGAGTTATGCTCAATTGCCAGACTCATTTTGGGGTTATGCAGTAATGACTGCATTATATATTTTAAACAATGTTCAATCCAAAAGTGTTTTTGAAATTCCTTTGGAATTATGGAGAGGTTATAGAGGTAGTTTACAACACTTCCGAATTTGGGGTTGTCCAGCACATGTGCTTTAGACAAATCCTAAGAAATTGGAACCTCGTTCAAGAGTATGCCTATTTGTAGGGTATCCCAAGGAAAGGAGAGGTGGGTTTTTTTTTTTTTTTTTTTTAATCCAAAACAGAATAAAGTATTTGTATCGATAAATGCTACATTTTTGGAAGAAGACCACATGAGAGAGCATATACTGCAGAATAAAATTTTGTTAAATGAACTTTCCAATGAAACTATTGAAACTTCACAAGAGTTGTTGAAGAAGCTGGTACATCAACAAGAGTTGTTGATGGGGCTTCTTCAAGTTATACACATCCTCCTCAAGAGTTGGGAGAGCCTCGACGTAGTGGGAGGATTGTAAACCCACCTACTCGTTATTTGGGTTTAACTGAAGCTCAAGATATATCATATGAAATGATGAAATTAAGGATCCATTAACCTATAATCAGGCAATGAATGATGTAAACAAGGATGAATGAGTTAAAGCTATGAATCTTGGAATGGAGTTTATGTACTTCAATTCAGTCTGGGAACTTGTAGATCAACTTGAAAGGATAAAACCTATAGGTTATAAATGGATCTACAAGAGGAAAAGAGGTGTAGATGGAAAGGTGCAAACCTTTAAGGCTAGACTGGTGGCAAAAAATTATACCCAAGTTGGGGGAGTGGACTATGAAGGAACTTTCTCACTTGTTGTCATGCTTAAGTCTATCCGGATTCTCTTGTCCATTGCCACATATTATGACCATGAAATTTGGCAAATGGATGTCAAGACTGCCTTTGAAGAGACCATTTATATGAATCAACCAGAAGGATTAATTCAACAAAGTCAAGAGCAAATGGTTTGCAAGCTTAATCAATCCATTTTATGGATTGAAACAAGCATCTAGATCTTTGAATATAAGATTTGATACTGCGATCAAGTCTTACGACTTTGACCAAAATCTTGATGAACATTGTGCTTCAAGAAAATCATCAACAATTTAGTAACTTTCTTAGTGTTTTATGTGGATGATATCATCCGCATTGGGAATGATGTAGGTTTACTGATGGATGTAAAGAAACGACTAGCTTCCCAATTCCAAATGAAAGATTTGGGCGAGGCACAATTTGTTCTAAAGATCCAAATCATAAGGGATTGGAAGAACAAAATGTTAGCCTTGTCTTAGGCATCGTATATCAACAAGATGTTTATCAGGTATTCGATGCACAATCCAAGAGAGGCTTATGGCCTTTTCGGCATGGAATTATATTGTCTAAGGAATAGTGTCCTAAGACTCCTCAAGAGGTTGAAGAATTGAGACAGATTCCCTATGCATCTATTGTGGGCAACCTAATGTATGTCATGTTGTGTACAAGACTTGGCATTTGCTATGCAATTAGGGCTGTCAGTAAATATTAGTCCAATCCACAATTTGATTATTGGATGGTTGTTAAAACGATCCTCAAATATCTTCGAAGAATGAAAAACTACATGCTTGTGGAGCTAAGAATTTGATCCTTACAGATCCACATAGACTCTGATTTTCAGACTGATAAGGATTCTAGAAAATCTATATCAGGACCAGTGTGTACTCTTAATGGAGGGACTGTAGTTTGGTAAAGTACAAAGCAAGGTTGCATTGCTAACTCTACCACAGCACAGAGGCAGAGTACGTAGGTACATCTTCCTCGGCTTCTTCTTCCCTTACTCTTATTGGCCTGATTTTCCTTTTCGTGCGTGAACATCTTCTTTTCTACTGCCACTATTACCTTTCCCACCTCTTGAGCTTCAGACAGGTCCCTGCAACCTGATTTATTAATTCAAATCCCCGGCAACAGCGCTAAAAACTTGTTGTTGGATTTCTATTTTCGATTTAGATTGAGTTTCTTAGCTTGTTGCACAAAAATAGATATGATCATTTCCATATAAAGATGCGTCAAGAATTACTCAAGTATGATCATGATTAAGCAAGTTTTCCTATAAAAGCCCAAGTATAAGTTCTTATAGGTTTCTTGGTGAGTCTAGGGTCAAACGCAGAGATTTGTAATAACTAAGTATTGAGAATAGATGCATGGCTATGCGGTGAACTATACATGTAATATGTGTATAAGTTGGTTGTATGTATCTAAAACTATACATAAAGAATGAATAAAATTTTCCTACAACTAATAATGAGGTGGACGCAGCGATGGTTGGTCAAATGTCGTTTAGTGTCAGATAGCATGCGTTGAGAAGGAATGGAACCATGTGATAAAAGTAGAGTTAACGCAGGAGCTAGTTATTACTTAAGCCTATCTAAGTATAAGTACATACCTACAAACTGAGTTTGTGAATCCATCTCTCGATGTTTCGACGGCACATTAATCTTATCGCTAAGACGCATGGTAAGTTTGCATTGACAAAAGATGAACTACATCTCTGCACCCTCATCTAGTCTTGATAAATGCTAAAGATTAACTATCTACTCTCTCAAGCTAGACAGTCGTGCTTACTACATTTGTTTGTCAGACAAAGCTATGCAAGCTAATGATATGCATTGATCAGGATGTAAAATAATTCATATTGCTTAAGAAGAACTAACTCTAACATCCAACTCATTTAGCATTCAAACAGCATGGTGTAAGATATTTAATATGGAAATGAATGGAAGATAATCGTCAATCAAACTCATATTAAGAAAATAAACCATTCTCTCAAATGTCATTAACAAAACATAAGTAAAAAGGAGGAAAATGGAGATAAAACAGAAATGGAAGACGTCAAGCCGCCACTGGCAACGTCTTGCTTCATGGAGGCTTGAGATGGTTGCTATATGATACATAAAGTTCATAGGGTTAAGGTTCTCACTCACTCGGAGACGATTCTGAAAGTTCTCAGAATCCTTCTCTTAGAAGAGCTCGAAATGGAGGTTGGTTATGATGGAAGAGGATTTGTGCAGGGCTTTCGCCTCTTGAACTCGTTTCTCTCTCTCTTTTTTTTCTCCTCCCTCGATTGGAGAAGCTTTGGGCTATTTATAGGCGTTAAAAAGTTGAAACTCATGATGACCTGACACCTTTGCATTAAATTCTATGTCCTGCTATGTAGTCTTTTCACATTGGCGGCCTATTGGTTCTGCCATGATCTGATTACGTGTTATCCTTTTGCATAATGACATGACAGCTTTTGCCCAGGCTTCTGTATCTACTTTTTCTCAACGCATGGTCTCAACGCATAGTCTCGACGCATGGGTTTCCATTTGTTCTCGTAGCAGTTTCGTCTCTAGTACTTGGGTTATTTTTGTTTCTTTTCTTCTTAATCCTGCGTTAAGAACAGAAAATCTCATAATTTTTCAGGTATTTTCTTTTGTAAATAGTGCTAACGCATGGTGATACATTTTACATAATTCAACTACCAAAATCATGCGTTTAGCTTTAAAGTTACTCTAATTAATTCAAATAGTGACTATAATAACTTGTATTTCTACAAGTTATCAGAGGCTGTCTAGCTTACAAAGTTTTTGACAAACTTGGAAGTTGTTCTAAACATGTCAATGTCTATCACACTTTATTGTGATAATAATGGTGTTATGGCAAATTCCAAGGAGCCTAGAAGCCATAAACGTCGAAAACATATAGAGCGCAAGTATCATTTGATACGGGAGATTGTGCAACGAGGAGACGTGATTGCCACGCAGATTGCTTTGGAGCACATTGTTGCTGATCCATTTACAAAGGTTCTCATAACTAAAATGTTTGAGGGTCACTTGGAGAGTCTAGGTCTAGGGACATGCCACATCTAGCTTAGGGTAAGTGGGAAATGGGTACAGAGTTTTAGGACATCTAGCTTAGGTCTAGGGACATGTCCTAGTTTATATGTATTGTTTATTGTACACCCCACTAGTTTTAGGACAAGTGGGAGATTGTTGGGATTGGTGTATCCTAAATCTCTTGAGTCTCCTAGTTTTGTAAATTGTAAATACATTTTATTTATTCAATAAAATAAAAAGTTATTTTTTTATCTTTTGCATTAACTCAATCCAATAAACTAAGATTCCATGGTTATTTTATGTAAACTTAAACATGTATATGGTTGACATACGAGGTTGGATCATGTTTAAGTAATAACCAAAAGGTTTGTAGTAGGGGTGTTTGCGGTTCAGTTTGGTTTGGTTTTGGGCTAAAACCAAACCGAACCGCATAAATAGGTTTAGAAATTATATGAAACCGAATCGAACCGCATGTTGGTTGTGGTTTGGTTCGGTTCGGTTTGGCGGTTTCACTTTTTTTTTCCTCCGTATTTCCTACACTTCGAAATTCTCGATATATAACTAATTGGTAATTATATATCATGGAAGATTATTTAGAAAAAGCTATTCATCCAATATGAATCAAATCCAAGCAACTAAACAAAAACAATGGTTGGTTGGCTTGGCTATTTCATTTTTCAAGCAACTAAAGTCTAACAGTTCATAGTCCAATCCGAACATAAAAGTACTACAAACATAAAAGTTCTTATTCTGCAAAGTACAAATGTCAAACAATATTACAATAACATAAAAGTTCAAAGTCCATCCAAACATAAAAGTTCTTGTTCTACAAACAATATTACAATAAGTCAATAACATAAAATTTCAAAGTCCAATCCAAACCACCACTTTAAAAAGTACTTCAAACTTCAAGTTCAAGCCGCCTTCTCCTTCTCGTTCTTCTCCTTGTTTTTTGTCTCTGAATATGCTTTAAAGTCTAAAAGAAAAAAAAAAGTGGAAATATTAACATAATAATTATATAAATAACATATTTGAATTTCGGATACTTAAAATAATGTTTGAAAGAAACTACCTTCTTCAACATTTACAATATCCTCCAAGTAGCTTTGAAGATCAATGCTAATTGCTTTCGAACGTAACCAATTTTGTGCACACACAAGTGCCTCAACTGTGGTTGGAGCTAACATAGAACGAAAAGGATCAATTACTCTTCCACTGGTACTGAATGCAAACTCAGAAGCAACTGTGGATACTGGAATTGCTAAAAGATCTCGTGCAACCTTGCTAAGAACCTTATATCTAGAAGAATTTCCTTTCCACCAATCTAAGATATCAAATTCTCCTCACGTTTAATACGAACGAGGCTCCAATAAGTAAATATCAACTTTTGTATCCACACTGTTGGCATCCTCGTCCTCCATATCTTCAAAATTCAAACGAAAAACCTCTGAAGCAGTAGCTGCAATAGCTGCAGTACTAGTACTAGTAGTACAACTTGAAGATTGACTCATACTTGCATATCTCTTGGACTTCTAAGCTGATCAACTTAAAGTTGAACCATCATTAATAACTGACAAACTATATTCATTGAACAATCGTCTCAAAACATCATCCACCTTATTTCCTATTTCTTTTGCCGCATCCATATCAAATAACTGATTGAGACAATACATAAGAGATTTCATCTTGTAACGAGGGTCCAAAACGAAAGCAACATACAAGAATAAATTTGTTTTTTTCACTTTTCCCTCAATACTTATCATATTTCTCTTGCATTTTCGTTTTCATTTCATGCAACAAACAAATTTTCTAAACCAGTTACACTTGAATATTTTCTTATGCAATTTTGAATAGTACTAATCTCATGGAAGACCGTATTGGAAGAAACGTAAAGAGACCCTGAAAGCCTAACAGTTACTTCATAGAATACAGACAAGAATTTGGTAAATATTCTAGCAATTTCCCAATCTTGTGTGGTTGGTTTAATCTCCTCATTCATGTTCACTGTGTCGAAGTCTTGCAACCTCTCAAATGCCTTTTCAAACTTTTCTGCTGCTTCAAGCATCAAGTATGTAGAATTCCATCTAGTTTGAACATCAAGACACAACATACTCTTACTAGATATGTTCTCCTCTTCGATGCACTTCTTAAATTTAGCAAGAGAAGATCTAACAAACCTCACAGTATTTCCAATTCGATTCAATGAATCATTCACATCTTTCAGTCCATCACAGACAATTAAATTCAACATATGTGCACAACATCTAACATGCAAGAAATCACCATTCAACACCAACCCATGTTTAAAACGCTTCTTTAGGTAAGCAATGGCAGTATCATTTGATGAAGCATTATCAACAGTTAGTGTCAAAACCCTTTCAATACCCCATTGTTGCAAACATTTCTTAACCTCTTTTCCTATTGTCTCCCTCTATGGTTTTCAATGTGAGAGAAATTAATAATTCTCTTATGTAGCTTCCAATCTCTATCAATAAAGTATGCAGTCAAAACCATGTAATTAACATTTTGAATTGATGTCCAAGTATCATTAGTAAGCGACACTCGGTATCCTTCCCTCACAAAAATATCTTTCAACTGTTCTTTTAGGGTATCTGATAACTTGTAGAAATACAAGTTATTATAGCCTTTTTCTTAGAAAAATAGAGATTAAATAGAGAGGCATGTGGTAGTTTAAGCTAAATATTACTAATAAATCTTCATATGCGTTCTACTCTTGTATTTTTATAAAGATAATAATTTTACCTTTTTTTGAGCCTAAAACGCATGTTTTAACGCAGGAATGCAAAAGATGCATTAACGACCTCTCAACGCAGGACTATGCGTTAGCAACCTGATGTTGCAAGCCGCAGGGCAATTTGGGGGTGCAATGGGTGACGACCTGCATGCACACTTAAAAAGCTTTTTGGAGATATGTAGCACATTCTCCATGGTTGGAGTGCCGCAAGACAGCATCAGGATAATGCTATTCCCTTTCTCTCTCAGAGATGAGGCAAGGCAATGGGCATATTCATTTGAACCTGGTGAGATTACAACTTGGGCGCAAATGGTTGAAACATTTATGCAGAAATATTTTCCTCCAATGGTGAGTGCAAAAAGGCAACGAGACATTGTCACCTTCGAGCAAAAGGATTCGGAGACTCTTAGTGAGGCTTGGACCCGATTTAAGAGGCTAGTAAGGAATTGTCCGCACAATGGCATTCTTGATTGTGTGCAGATGGAGATTTTCTATGGAGGATTAAACAAAACATCACAATCAGTGGCTGACGCCTCCGCCGTAGGAGGATTAATGGACAAGACTTATACGCAAGCCAAGGATATTCTCGATAGAATTTCAAGGAACACGATGAATGGGTGGATAATAGGTATGGATCTCAATTCGTTGACAAGAGACAGACGCAAGCTGGTACGCTTGAAACTGATGCTGCCACTAATCTTTCAGCTCAGATTGCCACTATGACATCTTTGCTGAAGACAATAGCATTGAACACCCAAGGTGGGTCTATTGCTGCGATAGACGCAATGAATGCGACAACATCTATAAGCTGTGTGCAATATGGTGAAGGACACCTGTATAATATGCGTCTTTACAATCCACAATCCGTTTGCTATGTTCAGAACAACCTTACGCTAAAACATATAATCCGGGTTGGAGGAACCATCCTAACTTTGGATGGGGAGGAAACCAACAATAGACGGGACTTGAGCAACAGCCGCAGAGAAGCAACCCTCATGTTCACAACCAAGGTATTCAAGGGCATCAGTCACAAAGAAACTAGTCAGCAAAGGCATCATCATCATCCATGAAAGCTCTACTATGAGAATATAGCAGTAAGAATGATGCGATGCTCCAAAGTCAAGCCACTGCAATTAGCAATTTAGAAGTTCAAATGGGACAAATTGCAGGGGAGCTCAAAAACAGACCTGAAGGAGCATTGCCAAGTAATACCGAAGCCTCATGAAGCAACGATAAAGAACAATAAGCCGTGACATTGAGGAGTGGGAAAACTCTTCCCACTATGACGCAAGGAAACCTGCAGCCTGACATCACTCCACAACGAACTCCAACAGCACCAACCAATGACCCGCAGCCATCATCGATCACCACAACTGCTCAAGAGCAGAAGAATAGAGGGTGGATAGAAAAAGCAACACAGGCAGAACCTGCGTCGGTATATCAAGATACCACTCTCCCTATGCGTCTACCCTTTCCTCAACGCCTAAAGAAGAAAAATGATGAGGGCCAATTTAGAAAATTTCTGGACATTCTTAAACAACTTCACATCAACATTCTGTTGGTGGAAGCCCTGGAACAAATGCCAAGTTATGTCAAATTTCTGAAAGACATACTATCCGAAAAGAGAAGGCTCGGAGAATTTGAGACTGTAGCATTAACGCTGGAATGCAGTGCGTTGTTTAAAAACAATATACCTGCTAAAATGAAAGATCCAGGGAGTTTTACATTGCCATGCTCCATAGGGGGAATGGACGGTCAAGCATTATGCGACTTAGGAGCCAGCATAAACTTAATGCCACTATCTATATTCAAAAAGTTGGGTATAGGGGAAGCACGACCCACTACCGTCACACTTCAACTTGCGGACCGCTCCATCAAGCATCCCGAGGGCGAAATCGAGGATGTTCTTGTGAAGGTGGACAAATTCATCTTCCCAGCCGACTTCATATTCCTAGATTATGAAGCTGATAGAGAAGTGCCCATTATCCTGGGAAGACCTTTCTTAGCTATGGGACGCGCCCTAATTGACGTCCAAGAAGGGGAACTAACAATTCGTGTGGACGACCAGTAGGTAAAGTTTAATGTCTTTAATGCGTTGAAATATCCTGATGATTTTCACTCTTGTCAGATGATTGAAGATATAACTGAAGAAAAGACAAGCATTATAGACGCATGGTCAGAAGATGAAACAATGCTGGATGAGATGGATGAGGGAAAAGAGGCGGAAATCGATGTAATCTCCAACGCAAGCTTTGAATGCCTAGATTTAAGCAACCGATCCACAGAGAGAACAACGCCATCCCTAGAAGAGCCGCCAACCCTTGAACTAAAAACACTACCGACGCATCTTAAGTATGCATATTTGGGAGAAGAGAGCACGCTACCGGTCATTATATCTTCTGTGTTGACCATAGACCGTGAAAGCTTTGCTGCAGATACTGAAAAATCATATCAAAGCCATTGAATGGACCTTAGCGGACATTAGAGGAATAAGCCCTTCCTACTGCATGCATAAAATTCGGTTGGAAGAGGGTAAGGTAGGTTAAGTAGGAAGACAGCGCAGACTTAACCCAGCCATGAAGGAGGTTGTGAAGAAAGAAATCATCAAATGGCTCGACGCAGGGGTCATTTATCCAATCTCGGACAGCAGCTGGGTAAACCCAGTTCAATGTGTACCGAAGAAGGGGGGAATGACAGTGACTACGAACAGTAAAAATGAGCTGATACCAACACGAACGGTCACTGATTGGTGCATCTGTATGGACTACCGCAAGCTGAATGCGGCGACAAAGAAAGATCACTTCCCATTGCCATTCATCGACCAGATGCTAGACTGGGTAGCAGGAAATGAATTCTTCTACTTCCTTGACAGATATTCCGGCTATAACCAGATCATGATAGCTTCGGAAGATCAAGAGAAAACAACGTTCACTTGCCCATATGGCACCTTTGCGTTCAGACGCATGCCATTCGGGCAATGTAATGAACGAGTAACGTTCCAAAGATGCATGATGGCAATATTTTTCGAATATCTGGAACATTCAGTGGAGGTGTTTATGGACAACTTCTTAGTATTTGGGGAATCATACGATGAATGCTTGGCCAACCTAGAACGCGTATTAAAGAAATGCGAAGACACAAACCTAGTCCTCAACTGGGAGAAATGCCACTTCATGGTCACGGAAGGTATTGTGTTGGGACATAAGATTTCTAAGGTTGGATTGGAAGTTGATCAAGCAAAAATAGATGCGATAGCCAAGCTGCCAGCCCCCACAAATGTAAAGACTTTGCGAAGTTTCCTAGGCTATGCGGGCTTTTATGGAAAATTCATCAAAGGATTTTCGCAAGTCGCAAAACCACTGAGCGCACTGTTGGAAGCTAATAGGGGGTTCAACTTTGATAACGCATGTCTGCATGCGTTTGAGTCTTTAAGGCAGGCCCTAATCTCAACACCAGTTTTAGTTGCACCAGATTGGTCTCTCCCATTTGAGCTGATGTGCGACGCAAGCAACCATGCAGTGGGAGCAGTGTTGGGGCAAAGGAAAGAGAAAATCATGCACCCGATCTTTTATGCCAGTAAAACATTGAACACTGCTCAAGAGAACTACACTACTACTGAGAAGGAAATGTTAGCCGTAGTCTTTGCGGTCGACAAATTTAGGGCATATTTGGTAGGGTCAAAGGTGACCATCTATACTGCTCATTATGCGATCAAGTATTTAATGGAGAAAAAGGACGCAAAGCCTAGACTCATCCGATGGATCTTATTATTACAAGAATTTGATTTGGAGATCAAAGATAGGAAGGGAACCGAGAATCAGGTTGCGGACCACCTATCTCGGTTGGAAAATAAAGAGGTCCAAGAAAGTTGGAGTGATATAGAGAAGCGGTTCCCAGACGAGCACATTATGAACGCAGAGAGTCAGGAACCGTGGTATGGAGACATAGTGAATTATTTGGTCTGCAACCAATGGCCTGAAGATCTCAACGCTCAACAAAGGAAGAGGCTCTGACACGAAAGTAAGTTCTACTGTTGGGATGAGCCATATCTATAAAGATTTGGCCCAGACCACATCCTGCGTCTATGCGTTCCAGAATATGAAACGCATAGCATTCTAAGAAGCTGTCATGAAGCACCTTATAGAGGACACTTTAGGAGACAGAGAACAGTTGCGAAGGTATTGCAGAGTGGGTATTTTTGGCCCACATTATTGAAAGACGCAAGGGCATATGCAGTAGCTTGCAATTGTTGTCAGAGGACAGGTAACATTTCCAACCGAAATGAGATGCCTTTGAACTCAATCCTGGAAGTTGAGTTGTTCAACGTATGGGGAATCGATTTTATGGGACCATTCCTTCCGTCTTGCGGTAATCAATACATCCTAGTAGTGGTCGACTACATATCAAAATGGGTTGAAGCAGTGGCTTGTGCGAAGAACAACGCAAACACGGTGTCCAAGTTCCTAAAGAGGCAAATCTTTTCTCGATTTGGGACACCAAGGGCGATAATTAGTGATGAAGGTACACATTTTATAAATCGCATAATCACTAACTTATTGACAAAATTTAATGTCTCGCACAGGGTAGTAACTGCCTATCACCCACAGACAAACAGCCAAGTTGAGATAACAAATAGGGAGATTAAGTCCATACTTGAAAAAGTTATGAGTACATCAAGGAAAGATTGGACAGAGAGATTAGATGAAGCTCTCTGGGCATACAGAACGGCATTTAAAACACCCATAGGCATGTCACCCTATGCGTTGGTCTTCGGAAAAGCATGTCATCTCCCGTTAGAACTGAAGCACAAGGCCATCTAAGCCACGAAGAAGCTCAGTTTAGACCAGGACGCAATGGGCAAAGCAAGAAAGCTTCAATTAAACGAACTCATGGAGTGGAGACATTCAACTTAGAAAACGCAAAGATGTATAAAGAAAGGACCACATAATTGCACGACAAAAATATCAGTAAGAAAACGCTATACGTCGGCCAGAAGGTCTTATTATTTAACTCAAGGTTGCGTTCATTTCCAGGTAAGCTGAAGTCTCGCTGGTCTGGACCATTCATAATCAAGGAAGTATTTTCGCATGGTGCTGTCAAGCCAACAAATAAAGACGGAACTACCTCCTTTAAGGTCAATGGACAAAAGGTAAAACCCTACCACATTGGAGAGCTAGAAATCGACAGAACCTCCATTGACTTACGCGAGTGTAATAACTGAGCTTGTGTTGAAAGGTCCCTGCATCGGTGAACACCTACTTTTCTAAAGATGCTTTCTTTTACTCTTGCCTTCTTCCTTTTTATTCGTACTTGTATTAGTATTTATTTATTTTATTTTATTTTACTTCATTTTATTGTATTTTTTTTCTTCTTCTGCTTTCTTTCTTCTATTCGCACTTTGTTTTTAGTATTTAAATCTCATTCTTTGAATTCAGTTTTAGGAGTAGTGTAAACTAAATAAGCATGGAATTATTCGTCGAGCTTCAATGCAATCTTTGATTTCACTGCATACTCTGCCATTCATGCTGCGTCCAATGCATAAGTGATTGAGAACCATGCGTTCATCAGTTATGCGTTTATCAATTAAATGAATGCGTTTTAGAAAGAGCAAACCGGGGAAAGCATACGTCTTTTGAGTCCATGCGTTTTTCCAGAAGCACTTGAGTGCTTACGTGCGTCATTAGCCACCCATTACACTTGATGGGTGTGCGGCTCAATAAATCTGCCTAGATCAGTGGGATTTCAGATATCGCGTATCTGCATTTATTACCGACGACTTAATTAGCCCTTTATCAACGCGATTCAATTTTCCATTTTCCATTTTCAAAACCTTTATCTCTCAAACCTTCGGCAATTTAAGTTCTTCGTACCTTCGTCTATGTCTAGCCAATCAGACTCCCAAAACCAAGAACACTTCGCCGGCGACGTTTCCCCAATATCTTCCTACAATACCCAGTATTCGACCCCATCTTCTTCTTCATCTGAACCGCGACCAGTCCCCAAGGTATTTCCTAACCCTCAAGCTCCATTTTTCTCTTCACCACTATTCCGACCCACCCGACTTGTGAGGCCTTTCGCTTTTCCGGTTCGCCCTAGACCTCCAAACCCCAGCCCTCCATTTATCCCAACTTCCTCGGCGTCACAAATTAGGGCTATTGCCCAAAGACCGCCTGTAGCCCCATTTTTCCAACCATTCGTCAGACCTCTAGTCCATCCACCAGTAGTCGATCTTGACTCAGACGACTGCGTGGAAGTCCTGAACATTCAACCCTTGAGCTGAATCGACCCGGCACTCCAAAACCCAAAAGCCGAGTCAAGTCCTGCATTCCAAAGCATAGAATGAAGAGTGTGAAGGAGTTTTCTGCCGCAAACTTCAATGCCGGAAACCAATGTCTAAGCACGGAAAACTCCAAAGCTGAGCAACCGGGTCCTGGAACGGTTCACGACGAAGCTAGCACACTGTATGGAAGCAGTGAAATCCGCCACAAAGACGAACGAAATGTCTTCAGCGATATCCTCGAGAGAATTGCTCAAGAGGAAAGAGACGCAAAGGCGATGGAGGATGACGGGGAGGTCAACTAGCCTTTGCCTTCATCAAGACACCCTAGCACAAGAGGGACTGATAAAGTGGGGGGAGGACTAGAAGAGGATGTGGTTGTGGGAGAAGGGGAAGTGAACTCTGCGCGTTCCCCAGACGAATGGATCACACACATTCTTAGCGGCCTACGGGACCCGTTTGAAGCATGCATTTCAGACGCAAGACGGGAATCACCCTCACCAATAAAAGAGGACCAGAGTCAGCTAAAAGAGACTCAGGAGGGTGAAGAGACTGGGGGAAACAAGGAAGGGGACACCGCCTACAGCAAGGAGGTCGTAGGCGAGCCAGTCAAAACGCATAGGTTAGTCCCTACATCTATCAGTCTTGAGGAGACGACCCTAAACTCCAATGAAGGACCTATAAAAAAGGTTGTGATGGCCACAGAGGCCAAGAGAAGAAGAGAAGAAGAAGAAGAAGTGGTAGCCCTGATAAAGAAGAAAAGAAGGGTATCACAAGAAACTGCCAAGGATGAAGAGTCGAAAAACGCAAAGCAAGGAGGCGGGCCTGAGTCCACGATTGCAGTAACATCCTTTGATCGACTGGTAGAAAGGATGAAGAACAAAAGGGCCAAGTTGAGGAAAGAGCTCAGGGCCCTAAGAAAAGGAGCGGAGAAAATTGCTAAGGACGCATTGTCCAGCAAAAAGGTGCGTAGCGTAGTGCGACCTGAGGAAGAATGGGAAACGCAAGGCCTTCCTGATCTTCAAATTGATGAAGCTGCTATGACATTAGAGGAGGAAATGAGGGAAGAAAGAATAGAAAAGGCAGCTGAGGAGCTTGAGAGAGAGTTGCAAATAGAAGAAGATGAGGAGTTGGCTGCACGAATAAATGCCCAAGAAGAAAGGGAGGGCAAAAAGAAAAAGAAGAAGAAGAAAAGTAGGCACCACTCGCCTACACGAAATGAACGCATCGGGGAGGATGCGTTAGAGGAGCAAGGTGTTAGCACCTTGAGAAAGAAGAAAAAGAAAGAAAAAGAGGAGTCAGTCACCAAACTCCCAGGCATTCACCAAGAGAAACACAAAGGGAAGGAGAAAGTGACTGACGTTCCAACTGAAGTGGCCAAAAGCAAGAAAAAGACAGTGGCTAAAATACCTGCAAAGGCCAAAGGAAAAGAGAAGGTGGCGGATGCGTCACCAAAGAAGAAGGGGGGAAAATGGAGATGCAGGGCGTCCCTTGATTTATTGATTGAGGTGGGATTTTTCCCTAAAGAAGCCCCGTTGCCGTCGTATATCACTAAAATCATCGACTACCACGGTTGGAGAAATTTCTGTTCCAGCACTCCTTGGATCCAACCTGACTTAGTCCGCAGCTTTTATAACGGACGCATTGACGAAGAGGAGGACGTGGTAGTGGTTGAAGAAAATGATGTCCCATTCAACGCAAGGGAAATAAACGCAATCCATAAGTTGAGGGACAACGCAGATGCAGAAGGAAACAAAATAATAGAATCAACTCCACCGGAGTTAATGGAAGATGCAGTCCGCGTATTGGCGAAGCCTGGGGCAAAGTGGGACGTATCACCCACATGCATTAAAACTTTGCCTGCTAACAGCCTACAGCTAGAGGCCAACCTGTGGGTATACTTGGTGAAGAAGCGGCTAATCCCCACGACGCATGACTGAACAGTGTCAAGGGATCAGGTAATGACAGCTTATTGCATTATGCGTCGCATCCCCCTTGATGTCGAACGCATAATTGCGGCGTAGATAAGAGGGGTCTTCAACAAACCAACAAGCCAGCTCTTTTTCCCCTCACTTATCATGAACCTATGCGCCAATGCAGCCATCGGAGGACCGATAGAAGTGTTAGACGCAGAGAAGATGATCGAAGTCAGTGGGGTAATCACCTATAAGACTCTGCGTCGGTTGATGAGAGGATCGCAACATCTGCCAGAGCCTGCTAAGGCCACCAAAAGACCTCATGAACCCACTTAATCACCTAAAGTGTCGCCTTCGAAGTCACAAACGCAGAAGAAGGGGAAGTCATCCAAACTGAAATGCAAGACTGTGGCAAGTCCTGATGCCACCATTAGACCTTCCCCTTCCTCAAGTCCTTCACCTCCACTTCCAACAATTAGAAGAGAACCAACTGCACCTCCTCCTAAAACGCATCGCCCAAAATCTTCTCAACCTCAACCTTCCACAAAACCTATCTCCCCAACCTCCTCAATAAGAGTTGATGACTCACACTACGAAGATTTTGGCATGACCACTATGCGTCCATCATCCCCTGCGTTTCATGAAACTCCATCAACTTCTCGCCCCCAGCCAAACCGTCCTCAACTACAATCACAATCTCAAGAAGCCCAACTCGACCTTGACTGGGAGACAGTGCAAACATACCTACAACAATCAATCTTGCGTGCAATGATGCATTCAATGAATATGTTAGCATGCCGGCAGACGGAGCAGTTTCACTTCACATTGAATAACATTCATCAACTGTTTTCGACTCGACCGGAAGTCCCGCACCCTAACATTCCTGAATGCCTACAACATCCGCTTGTCTTCCCAATGCCGCAACGCCCTGCACCTGAGCAGAAACACAAACCTAATGAAGACGAGTCGGATAGTTAAAATTTAGGAGTGTAGTCAGAGTTGTATCTTCTTTATAGCTTTCCTTGTATTTATCTTCAATAGAATGTATGCGTTTATGGGAAAAGAATTAATAGAATGAAAATTTCTCCATCACATTGAGTTCTATAACCTCTTTGCATTGTCCCTTGTTGTAAATTCATTCTAAGTATATATATAATTATTCCCAACTTTTATCTTTGTGCTGAAAAGTTAGTCACTGTGATGATCATCATGCTTACACTTTTTGTACACTCTTAAGTTAGATTACTTTTAATACGTCTACATACTATTCCTTAGAAACGCAAAGCTACTTTGCATGTATGCAAGCGGCCAATTCAAACCTCTTTTACAAAATTTTGCAACATCATCTTTGTTGACAATTTAAGCAATGAGAACCTTGGTACTCTCAAGTTTGGGGGTGGAAGAGGTTTGAACTGTCAAAGATAAAAATACGAGGAACTTATTTCTCTTAAAAAAAAATTAAATGCAAAACTCCGCTGACAAGACTAATATATTCATCTTGTTAAGAGTTTAGCTGAAAACGACACCTGCCCGTAGTTGGCCACCTTTATGTGGGTAATCGTAATTAGCAACGCATAGATAAAATAACAAACTCAATGTCTAGTGAGGAAACCGAACTTAGATAAAAGTTTAGTCGAGAAGGGCACTTGCTTGTAGTTGGCTACCTCCATGCACCCCATAGTTGGTATGTCAGAATGAAGGTGGGTAACCCGACTCGACGCATGGTTACTTATAAACAAATGAAAGAAAAAGGAACTTTATATCTTCATCTTTTCAGACTCAATGTTAAAAGAAGAAACAAAAATTTTGTGAATAATGAGTAAAGAATTTTGAAAAGAAAGCTTGCTGTATACAAATTAGACCCTTTCTAAAGAAAAGAATATAGAGGTAGAGAAGTAATATAACTAACGGATAGCTGATTGAGCATAGCATTCTAAGAGACTAGTCAATGCGTTGATAAAACTTTAGGGATGATTGAAGTTTCTTAGATAGAAGTTATGCTTGAGGACAAGCATTTATCTAAGTTTGGGGGTGTGATAACTTGTAGAAATACAAGTTATTGTAGCCTTTTTCTTAGAAAAATAGAGATTAAATAGAGAAGCATGCGGTAGTTTAAGCTAAATTCTACTAATAAATCTTCCTATGCGTTCTACTATTGTATTTTTATTAAGATAATAATTTTACCATTTTTTGAGCCTAAAACGCACGTTTTAACGCAGGAATGCAAACGATGCGTTAACGAACTCTCAACGCAGGACTATGTGTTAGCAACCCATGACGCGTTGACATCCGCCAAACTTCTCCATGAACGCATAATTACCAAAAAAAAAAAAAAAGCAAGAAGCATAAAATCATATCAGAATCTTGAGAGATTATCAGAAGATTAACATACATAATCTGTGGCTAAAGTAGTGGATCTAAATTGACCCGAGAATTACGCAATTAGGCGAGATGGACGCATGATATCAATTTCGTCGCCAATCAAGCAGATTTGCCATTGATTGCGAACGTAACATCTATAAAAGGGCAGTTCTGCAAGATGAGAAGGTTGTTGTTCATTCTCCAAAGAATTCCTAAGTGACAGCAGAGTTCTCTCCAAAATACAACCGGAGACGAATAGCTCGAGAGAGAAGAGTCTTCCCTCCGCCTGACCACTTCACAACAGAACCTCACGCTTCCATCCTGGCGACTCAAGACATTGACGCCTTTTTCCTGCTTTCTATCTTATTTTTCTAGCTTGATTTTAGACTAGTGTCAAGACATTGAGCTATCTAAAGTTGTATTCCGTTCATCAATCTATATTTCTTCCATGTCTACTCATTTCTCTAAACTTTCTGCTTTTTACTTTAAATCCATGAGTAACTAATCTATCACAGGTTAAGGATTGCGTTAGCATCTAAATAAGAACCATAGTGTAACTATTGGATCTTGTCAATTGTAATCTTAATCCGATGCTTATGTCCATCTCGCTAATCGATATAAGTAGTAATAATTAGACTGTTCGAGAGGGTAAGTGATTGTGGAACTCAATTGACAAGGCTAAGTAGTGTTGCCTAGACATAGAAACAACCTTGGCACTTAACACTCTCCTATGCATTATAGACATATAACGCATAGCGGCTGACAACCGGGAGAAGAGTCGCAAGTATGAATATAGAATTATTTCTTTAGATTAAACACAAACACTTCTCTCAAATTATTCTTCGTTACCACTACAACGCATATAATCCACTTAAATATAGAATCAACATAATCCCTGTGTTTGACCTCGGACTCACCGAGAAAACCTACTCCTTTGCTTATACTTGGGTAAGGGATAGAAAAACTTGACAGATCACCAACGTATAGCATTAAGCATAAGTAAGACGTATAGTGTGTTCAGCGCATAGTATGTGAAGCGCATAGGAAGCTTAATAATAATAGATAGACGCAGTAACAAGTTTTGCACTTCAGATCTGCATTGCAACAGTATCATATATTCCCAAACCTCTTAACGAAATTTGGTTCTACTAACGTCAAAGTCCCTTCTATAAACCTCTTAAATCCTTCATTCTTCACAAATTTAAATGACAACTCATCAATTATGATCATCTCAGCCATTAGTCTTCAAGCATTCTTAATAGTAAACTTCTTATACTTAACCGATGTTGTATTACCACCCCCACCCTCTTTATTATTAAATATTAACTTAGATTGACTTATATCCAACTTAGAGTTTTTCATCTGATTAGGATCTTTTTTACAATAATGTTCAAGAGGCATTTTCATAGTTGAATTTCCTTTCCTTCTTGGATGACATGCATATACCATACCACAATAATTACTTTTAGCATGTGGATCATCATTACTATATTCAAAGCATTTAGTAAAGCGATCCCATACCATAGACGTATTTTTCCTCTTTTTTCGAACTCGCGCTTCAAGTGTCGATGTCGATGGTGATGGAGACATCTCAACAACATCATTTTCGTTCACACCAGAACAATTGTTGCTCTTGTTGTTGTTGTTATTGCTATTACTATTGTCAATGCCATTGGTCAAGCTCATGCTCTGAGACATGGTGCTATTGCTACTGACTACCGCCTACAATATGAAAAAGATAACTATTAACTAAGACCTAAGTAAAATTGATAGTTCAAACTTCAAATCATAAATTGATATTCAAAATTCAAATAACTAAACTATAATTTAGTTTGCTATAGCATACATATACCATGAGTCATGACCAAGACCATCACTAGAGAGACAGAGACTGTTGACATTTGGGCACATTTGACAAACCAAATTCACCAAAATACAAGAATATATTTAGACAGAATGATTTAAATGTAATTTAATTTAGTTTCAAAGGTGAATGAATTCAATTTATTCAAAAAAAAAAAAAAAAAAACATATACAATACAATACCAGATCAATGGCGGCTTGAATGAACACCCCTAATTTTACGTAAGGTTAAAAAGATGGTGTGTACCTAATTTTGGCTTTTAGGCGCAAATGACGGCTTAGATCTGGAAAATGCAGTGACTTTGACTCAGACCTAAAAATGGAGATGGCGTGGTTGGTTGCTGGTCGGCAACGTCGGCAATGGAGAAGCGGAAGAACTTGAAACGGAGAAGCTGTTCCAGATCTGGTATTGTATTGGTCGTCTGGGCAGTGGACGGGCCGGCGGGGATCATGAAGTGACGAAGACACAAACAGAACGGCGTCGTCTGGAATAAAGGTTTGGGTAGTGGGCGGGGTCCGTCAGCGTCGTCTAGGCAGTGGGCGGGCTGGTGGAGATCACGAAGTGACAAAGAGTGAAGCACAAACTGAAGCTGAACGGCGAACGTTGAAGACGAAGCTGAACGGCTGAAGGGAAGAAAAACAAAAAAACCCTAGGTGCGCCTAAAGTAAAGTAGAAAGAAAAAATAAAAGAAAAAAAAATAATAATCCGGTTCAATTCGGTTTCGGTTTCGATTTTACAACTAGAAACCGAACCGAACCGTATAAAAACGATTTCAATATTTCAGTAACCAAACCGAACAACATACAATCGATTTTGGTTCGGTTTCAAATGCGGTTCGGTTTTGGCGGTTTGAATGAACACCCCTAGTTTGTAGTATAGGAATAAGGTTGGGTGCCTTATTTTGGTAATACTACGGATAAAACCACTTTGTAATTGTTACAAAGAGTTGTAAAGTATTATAAATGGTTTCATCCTAATCATTCATGTGAAGACATGTGAGTGAGAGTATCCTATGTAAAGAGTTTGTATAAGATGGAACCGTGAAATGTTTACTTTCTCTTTGTAACATCGTTAATTGAAGAAATTAACAATTCATAGGATGACTATAGGTAACTTGGCATGAATCCTGAGTGAGTTATGAACTCCTGTCTATGAGGACAATCCTTTTATCTGTATGGGTGAGAGTGGCCAGATCGCCGACTCGATAAACCTACCATTTGGAGATTTGTCTGATTGGGGAGTCAGAAACATATCTTCATAAGATGGAGTTCACTCTTTTCTGTATTTAGGATAAGTAGATAAATCACTCCTTTAAGGATTGATTTAGAGTCTTGAACAATGCGGCCTCACCTTCTCATTGGCCCAAGAGGGGTTAGTTTATAGTTGGACTATAAACAATTTGTTCATTAGAGGGATTAGTGGTACTTAAGGAGTTAAATATAACTACAATGGTAAAACGGTAATTTGACCCAACTGTAGTTATGAGTAATTTGTGAATGGACGACTTACTACTGATTAGTTAATTTCGTGATTAGTGCAAAGAGTGCAGCTGCAAGTCTTCCTACTGTTAATGACTATTGATTAATCTAATTAAAGAGTTTAATTGATTAATCTCATATCATTTGAGCTTCTAACTATAGGTTCATAAGGTCTCCTTGCTAGCTCATTAAGGATTTGTATAAGAATCAAATATTTTGGTTTAATTTGAAATGTCCAAATTAATAAAGGAGTTAATTATATATGATACAATTAGTATAATATATATTGATACATTATAATATAAAGTTTATTTTGAGTGAGATTCAAAATTTATACTTTATGTTATAAGAGAGATGAATATCTAAATAAGATTTAAATATTAATTATATTCATGAGATTCATATTAAAACTAAATATGAAATATTTAATGTGATTCAAATTTAAATTAAATATGAAATATTTAATTAATTAATTAATGATTAATTAATTAATTAATTGTTTATTTAATTATATTTATGAAATATGATTTAAAATATTATAATTAAATTAATAATATTATTAAATTAAAAAACAACTCCCACTTAGTGGAGAGTTATTTTGGCTTCTCTCTCATAGGACTTTACATGAAAAGAAAGGGAAAAAGGGTTACAGTTTCTTAGAAAACATACAGAGTAGTTCTATAGAAACTCTCTCTAACTCTTCCCTCTCCAATTCTCTCTTCCTCCAAAAAGTATCACTCCTTTACCAAAGAAATTGAGAGCCCACAACTCCTCAGTTGATTCTTCCTAGAGAATAGCAAGGAAGATTCTGCGGTTGTGTTCTAAAGAAGAAGAAGAATACCAAATTCCAGTTCGTTATCTGTAGAAGAAGAAGTTTTTCCACATTGAAGACAGTCTTCAAAGGTAAGAAAATTCTTATCTCTTAATCTTCCCGAATAGCATGCTAATTATTTTGTCGTTTATCCAAATTGCATGTTCTCTATAATTTATGTTCCAAAAGAAATTTAATGGCACATGGCAATCAGTCGATTTCGCTGAGGATTCAATTCTCCAATTTTATTCCCGAAAAGAACAAACAAAAAAAAATTTTATAGTTATCGAATCTTACTACTTACACTACGATGACGTAGTACAAGTGGCAAGTCCGGGTCAATCTACAAGGAAGCATGCTATGTTTCATTAAGTCAATTCTCTAGTTATAGTGGTGGAATGGGGGTTGTGTGTGGCATAGAATTTAGGTGCGAAAAAATAAATGCGAGAAAGTAAAATAACGGTAAATGTAATTCAAGGATGGATAATCTAGTTTGGGAGCAAGGGGATTCTTATGCAATGTTTAATCATTGAAAATTTAAATTGAATTCCACTCATGGTTTATTCGCACAACGACTTGCTCGACTCGATCACACTCAATGATGCTACAGGCAGTCATCTAGTTGGATTAAGCCAACCAACTGTCCTAATTATTAACATCCTAAGCCTTAATTAAACTAAATGAATTAGTCCTAATGGTTCAATAGTGTCCACCTAGAGCTAAGAACATTTACTTTATGATTTAATATTTTATTGTGTGATTAACTAATCAAATAGCTCAATTCATTAATAAAGTTGTTTTTGGACCTAGATTGAGCACGCATTTTAAGGCATATCAGTAAAAAATATTCGTAAACCAACACATTCAATCCTTGCTACCTAGGAGATTAAAACTAGACGAACAAATAAGAACGTGCAAGCTTCAAATCAATAGGTAAGACATATATACATGCTAGGAATGTCAATCAAAACATACATATATATCTAAATAAGTTCAATAAAAAAAAAAAAAAACATAAGCCATGATGTGAGATTCATTCGAATAAACTTACAAAAATTACATAAGTCTTGCTCCACAAACTAGAAAAATCCTTACCTCATCGATCCATAAACGAAATTGAGATGAGGGGGACCATCCATACAAGAATTACAACCCAAATATAAAGAAAAACTAAGTTAAAGGAAGAAATAAAATGGCTGGTGGCTGTTGCTCTCCATTTCTAATCTCTTTTCCTCCATGATAATTGTGCAAAAGAATGAAGGGATATATATAAATCTGGCCGAAGTGCGTAGGCACTTGATACCCTAATCAAAGCGCCTGGGCGTTCCCTTGCATTGCGCACGTCTGATGATTGGAGCTCCTAAGAACCTAGCGCCTAGCATAGTGCCAGGCAGCCTACGCCAATTTACCCGTTTGCCCTCCATTTGTTGCTAGTTTCTCTGTTTTGATTCGAATTTCGTCTGGAAGGTACCGATAATCTCCTTTGCTCGTTTTCCTATCAAAATCACGAGAATAATCATTAAATTTCCGTGAACTAACAAGATTTAGGCTGAGATAAATAGCTCTTTTGGAGAGTTATCACTCTTCTTTTGCCTTTTTTCTTTAAACACACAGCCTTATAACTCTTTTATTCTCTTGTCCCACACTACATCCTATTTAACAAGGTTACTCTTGAATCGATGTGACCTTTCAAAGTGACAACAAAAATATAGGCCTAATAACGCTATTCTAAGCATGCAAGATCTAGGATAGGCAAACAAAGAACTTGAATTTATATGAAAAATAGGAAGACTCTTTTTAAAAAATTAGATTCAAAATTATGCTATTTTCTTTCTACATGACAAGCACACAAAATCCTAACAAGTGTATCATCAACTATCATAATAATGGCACAAGCAAAGAAGCGAACATGCGATCAAAATAAGCAAGTGAATATTGAAACCACCGCCAACTTTCAGAGCATACATTGTCCCTAATGCATCAAATCAAAGCAAAGCAAGGGAAAAATTAAGGGGAACAGAGAAAACTCCCCTAAATTTAAGCATGAGCTGAAAGGGATGAGTTTGCTTTGAGATTCAGTCTAAAACAGATTATTCTGCAAGCAAAATTTTTCCAATTAAGCTAAAAGAAAGATAGGAAACTAACCTAAAAAGAAAAAAAAAAGGTAATGCAGTAAAATAAACTCTTGGTTGCCCATAGGTAAAACAAGGTTTAAGGTCGGTTGCTCAACCATATTTTGCTCGGATCAACCTGGCTCGAAGTTGATCGACACTTTTTCACCATTTATCATTAAAGCACATGTTTCACACAATCCTGTAAAGGTGACGTCTCATTAAACGAAAAGGGATTAGTGAAAGCATCATCATCATACATGGAAAAGTTTTTGGATCTTCCATTACACACAATAGATATCAACCCTTCCCCAACATCTATTTGGGCTTTGGCGGTCTTAAGGAAGGGACTTCCTAAAAAAACAGAGTTCCAAGAAGAAAAGGTGTGTTCATTGACATTTAGTACATAAAAGTCAATAGGAAAAAGGAACCCATCTACATGAACAATAACATCTCTTACTATTCCTAGCAGTTTAGTAAGAGAACAATCTGCCAGTTGAATCACAATTCCAAAATTTTGCAGTAATGTCATTCACAAAAGCTCCTAAATCTATCATGACATTATCTAGCTTTTTCTTACCTATTTTGCAAGGTAGAGTGAACATACTTGGGTCGTCACATTTTTCTAGAAGGTTACTTAGCAAAATTGTCAAGCTTTCTTGATCATAGGCTCTTCCTCCTTCTTAACCCAAAGCCCATGGCTCTTTTCAGGAGAGCTAGTAGTCACTAACTCTAGGGTTTCAAAATTTTCTTCTTTCTTAACTTCACTTCTCCGAGGATCAAGAACTCTACCTAGAAAAGGAACAAAAGGGGTGTTAGCATTCATATTAGGATCGGTTCGATCAAGCAACCTTACTTGTTCAAGTTGCCTATGCAGCGAGATCTTAAAGTCTTCTTCATCACTCACGTCATCCCAACTAAAAACTTCATCAAAATTCTCTTCAGTCATAACATACAGAGATTTAAAGGGACCTAAAGTAGATACAACACTTGCGTTCCTTACTTGGTGCTTTGGCGAGTAGACAATTTATCGTTATGAGCCTCAAGTTTGCTCATAGAGGTGAGAATTGGGTGATTTGATTGGCCAAATGTTACATCACTAACCTAGTCTCTTTCTGAAAAAGCGTGCTTTTCTACAACAACTTTCTAATCTCCTATTGGAAGGTCATCACATCCTGCTGGAATTTCATGGTGGTCTCAGCTATGCTTTTGACCACATCCTCTAAGGGTGATCTAACACTATTGGAACTACTTGTCTGGTTGTCTCCTTGACCTCCCCAACGAAAGTTGGGATGGCCTCGCCAACTGGGGTTGTATGTCTGGCTGTAAGGATCATGTCCTCATTGGCCTCTAGCATAATTAACTTACTCCACAAGTGCCTTAGGCTAAGCTTGAGTTAGGACCATCTATTTGAGAAGAATCGTAAGGTTAGTTAATTGAGATCCAAGTTCATTTACCTCATGAATGTTTAAAGAGATGTTTCCATGTCCTCTAGTTCCAAATTGCTGAGAGTTCTCAGCAATTGTTGAGATCAACCTGTTGTTGGTTTAGTTGTGTGATGCATAAATGATATTTTTAAACAAGTTTCCTTACACTTAGCCCAAGTATAAACTAAAAATAAGTTTCTCGGGGAGTTCGAAGTCTAACATAGGGGCTTTGTTTCTGATTGATCTTTCTTACAAGTGTGAATTGTATCTTACTAAAAGAAATTATGAGAAGTAACTGGTATACAGTAAAGAAAGAAAGCTAAGTAATAACGAAAGTGGTGGAGTGTAATGTGCACAACAGTTAACCGCGAAGGTTTGGGATAAATGAGAAAAACAGGGTTAGGGTGTCCATTATCATCTCTCCTTGGAACATTTCTTAAGTCTATTCCATGTTCTCAATCTTATTTAGGTTGCTCCTCCTGGTTGACAAACCATATATATCATATCTCTATGATATATGATATATGGTTGAAGATTTATTGAACTTAAGGTTATTTTTATCTTTAGAAACACTTCTTACTTTGCTTAATGAAATCCACAACCACTTATTCTTTAAAGCAGTTGATTATAGCTACTTATTTTAATTAACTAAATAGAAATAAGCAATGAGTTTAAACCCATCAAGCAAAATGAAATAAACTTAAGTTTTGTTTGTTGGAAAGATGATAACTTTGCCACAACCCTTGATAGATTTAGTTACCCATGGCCTTAACAAATAAAATGAAAAGATTTGAGGAAATGGAGCTCATGGAAGATAGATGAATATAATGGATATGATAAAGTTGTTACAAGAATACTCAATGTCTTGAAATACAAAAGTAAACAGCAGTATGAAGAATAAAATATAGAAAACAAGAAATCAAACCCGCAATAACAATTTCTTGTTCCCGTCGGCAATGGTTGTGTGCTTCTTTACATGCGGTGGTGGGATGGTTGGTTGGCGAGAAAATCACTCTTTTAAGTTCTCTATCTCTGATTGTCTCCTCGGAAAGGGTCTTCTCAAAGACGGCCAAAATCTAGAGATATTCAACAACATTCATTTTGTCCTCAACTTTTTTATAGAGTCTGCATTGTACTCTGGGATGTTGGCATTTCCTTGTCAATAATGCACTGTAGATGATGCATCTGTTTTTTGTCAACCTTTGATTGATAGGTGGTCGATTGCAGTGCTGCTATTAGGGCAAAATATCTTCCAAAGGTTAGTTTGCAGGTGTCAAAGATCCCAAATCATGTGTTCCACAATCTTTGGTTTTATATTTTACTGCTTGTTGGATGCATGCATTCAACTTAGGCATTTTTTTGCAAAAGATCAAGTGTTGAAGGTGAATTTTATCTTAAGAAAATTAACCTTAAGCAATTCAATCATGTTGAACGTAGAAAAGATTTTTATCAATAATTTCAAGTCAAGATTGTCACATGATACATTAAATTCTCCATATGTGGGAGTTTTAATCACCAAAGTGCCTCCTACTGCAACATCTATGGTGCTCTTGTCACTTGGGATAAATCCCTCGTAGAAGTATTGAATCGCTGCTAATCTGAAAGTTGATGGTGAGGGAATTGGCACAAGCCTCCTGAATCTCTTCCAATATTCGAATAATGTCTCTTCAGTAGTTTGGGTGATATTATAAATCTCCTTTCTTATGCTTGTTGCTCTAGAAGCAGTGTAAATTTTCTCTAAAAACTTCTTCTCTTCAACTCATTCTAGGTTTTGATCGATGTAGATGTCTAATAGTATACTCAGTCCTTTGCTCTGTCTTTCAAAGAAAATGGGAAGGCTCTTAGATTGAACTACTTGTGACTCCGTGGGGCCTTACCTCATAAAAATCCACATAAAATTCCTTTAAGTGTTTGTGAGGGTCTTTTCCTGCACTGCCTCTAAACTGGGGTAACAAACGATCAACCCTGGCTTAAGCTCGAATAGGGCTGTAATGGTAGGATAAGGTATGCAAAGAGGCTACTAGGTCATGCCAGGCTCAACCAACTGCCTCAACGTATGCTTGAGGGCGTCCCCAATGACTTGGCTGCAAGTGCACACTTTTTTCTTCTTAATGCTCTTGAATGTTCTCTTCTTCTTCCTAATCTAATAGAATTTTGTTCTCCTACTTTAGTCTTCTCTTCTTTCTCTTTTGAGTCGCCGCTCCTCCTGGTTAATATTTGCAAAAACGTGAAGTCTAAAACTTCCAAAAGAATGGGTCATTCACAAAAAAAGACTCACACACTAACTCGAATTCAACAACTGGCTAAAATAGTTGCTAAGATTCCCCGACAACAGTGACAATTTAATCGAAGCTGTCAGAACTCCAAACAAATGAATTTTTAAACCACTCTCACGAGCTTGTAGGCTAGTTGGAACGGGTCATCTTCATAGGGAATCTTGAAATATTTTAGCAATTAATGAATTCAATGGTCACACCAGTGTTTTGATTTTGCTTATTGCAATAGAATTAAATTGCACAAAAGTAAAAGCTGAATGTAAAACAAGAATTTAATTGGTTAAAAGTTTGGCCTGGGGAATCGGACCCATTCCCTTAGTTGCTCATTGAACACTAAAGATACAATGCAAAGCTTAATTTTATTTTTGGCTCGTTTGCTTGGAAGACCAAAACTAAATGCCCTAATGCACTATTTAATTACTTAATTAGTCTAGATCCTCAATTAATCGGTTTTGATAGCGACCTAATCAACTAAACATCCATATTAAGTCTTAAGGATCCTAGCCAAGCCAATTTGCAGTTTGGATAGCTTAAACTGTTAATTGATTCTTGAACGATTAGTCATGCAGTGAGTGCAATAATTGACAAGGAAATATAGAATTTAAGTCCAAACATAATCTAATCTAAGCCTAATTGAGATTAACATGCATAAACATATTTTTCTCTTAGCAAAGCAAAGAAAAATTAATGGATAATCAAGCCAAATAAAATTTCTAGGCATAGAAAAATAACTCAGTTAAGAATCCAATAAAATTAAAAAGCAAATTCATAAATACAAGCCTCAAAACCAAGATTTAATGGATTTCTTCCCTACCCTAAGCTAGAAGATAAATACCTTAGCCAGTCATTGCATGACAAGATGAATCCAAGAGTTGCATGAATGAAAAATACAAGAACTGAATTGGAAAATGAAAAATACAGAGAGAAACTAGTTAAAGAGGCTGCAATCCCGAACTAACCAACCCTAAATCAGATAACACATATTTATAGGAATTTTTGGAGCGCTTAAGCGCTCAGGGGTAGTGTGATTACACTCTCGCACATGCGTTGGATTCATCTATCAACATCTGTAGCACTAGGTGCTCCAACAAATGGCAGTTACTAGATTTTCCGTCGAGCACAGTGCTTGAAGGGTTTTTTTTTGTTGTTTTTATCCTCTTTCTTCATGGTTGATACTCCAAAACTTTGTTTTGGTTTGGTTAAGTCTCATTTCAGCTCCAATGGTTAATTCTACAGTGGCACTGTCAACTTGAGTAGGATCGATCATGCATTTTGCCATATTGTTTGTACTAATAGGCATTTGACTCTCTTGGCGTTGAACTTTCTTAGAGTAACTATGTGTAACTACCCCGTATAGGAGTTAGTTAAAACAGTCATTTTTTTAAAGAAACTTCTTTAGATGTCTTTACTTCTTGGAGAGAAAGAGATGAAAGGTAGAAATTGTCCCACCAAGCATGCCAATTTGTTCTCACGAGATTTCGACAAAGAAAATTTAATTTGTGAAAATGAATTTGATTTTATTGATTTGTAATATAAGTGTTACAGTCTCTAATTTTTATCCTCTGGTTCTTTCCCTCATATGCATAAACTTTAATCCTTTAGCTTGTTGATTTTCTTAGATGATCGGCCTTTGGGTCTGATGATCTTATTAGGGGATTGACCTTTGGACTTGTTGATCTTCTTGGATGATCGACCTTTAACTTGTTGATCAAACTTGGATTGATCTTTGGCTTGTTGATCAACTTAGATCAGCCTTTGGTTTGTTGTCGATTTGCATCAACCTCTAGCTTGTTGATCGGTTTGGATCGGCCTTTGGTTTATTAATCTGAGGGTTGGCAAGCTTGTTCTCAAATTAAGGGAGATAAGTTTTCAATTTTTAGATGATAAAGAGATAATCAATTTGGTGAAGAAGAGACGATCAATTTGTTGAATTAGACATGCTCAGTTTGTTGAAGAAGTCTTCTAGTCTTTGAATATTCTAAATTCTAAATGTTGAAATTCTCTTGATTGTCTAACTTCTCTGATTTTGAAATCTCTGACCTCTTTTCAAATGAAGGGTGACCTTCTCTATTTATAGAACTTTAGGAGGTCACATATGGGTTTGGGCTTGGTTGACATCAAACCCAACTTTTGGGTGTGGACTTAAATTAATCTAGTTTTAGATAGATTTTTATTTAAGTTTGTCCCAATATGACATAGTTTTGGCCCCAATCACCACATGGCATAATTTAATTGGAAAAGTTGACATTATCCAATGGATCAATGCTTAAAGTGATATCATTTGATCGACCAACTTTTATGTCTTTTCTTTTTTTTAATTTGAGGACACATGTAAATTTTAAATTTATCTCAAATTTATCAATCATTAATTTAAATTAATGACATGATAATTTGTGATTGGCCGAAATTTCTCAGTCAACAAATGCCGCCTTTTTTAGATTTATGCACATGTATGGGTGGGTGAATCTTGAAAATGATAAATTTAAAATCAAAATAAAGTTATATGTTCTTGAATTTGACCCTATATCTTTGGTGTGTCAATTTAATCAAACTTTAAATTTGGTAGATAAGTTTGATTAGAATTTCGAGATAAAATTTGGATATGGCCGAATTTTAATTTGAGATAAATTTAGAGGATTTTATCCCAATTTAACTTGATTACCTCTTACTCCTTAAGCCCCACTGATTCTCTAATGAACGATTTTTGTTTATGGTCCTACCAAAAACAAAGTCTATGACCCCATTGTTCAACACCCGGAATCAACACTTAACAAAACAACTCATCTACTTACCCTAAAGTCGACAATGAGTGAATTTCATCTTGTGTAGACATGTTCCCAACTTCGCACTTGGTTGCATCTCCATAATGGTATGCTGATTGAGTCGGCGACACGGGCCACTCTCACCCATACAAATCAAAGGACGAGCTCTCATAGGTATGAGTCCACAATTTATCCAAGATGAAGATCAAGCTACATATGATCATCCTATGAAATATTATTCTCTTCAATCAACAATGTTACAAGTTAGAGAAATTAATTATTTCGCAGACTAGTCTTATACACACTTTTTTGTATAGGATACCCCCACATGCATGTCTCCACATGAACGAGTTAGATCATATCGTATGTAACAATTACAAAGTGGGTTATATTCATAGTGTTAACAGGATAAGACACCCACCATATCCATATGTTGTATACATTTAATTTATTACTTGAACATGATCCACCAGTATGTCAACCACATAGTGTCCAAGTTATATTAAAAAACCTTGGATCTTAGTTTGTTGGATTAAGTTATGCAAGTCTACAAGTCAACTTTAAAAGTCAAAATAACAATTTATTTTATTGAATAAATAATTTATTTAGATTATACAAACCACGACTTTAGGGCATAGACCCAATAGTGTTCACATAAGTAGATACAAAGCTTCTGATTATAAATTGAAAGATAAAGTCTAGCACGATAATTGTGAAACAACTTCAAACTTTAAGAGCTAAAATAAAATTTTTCAAAGTTTGAGAGGTATAATTGAAATCAACTTTATAATTCAAGAGTATACAATTTAATTTAAGATATTCGTACTAATTTTCTTTTAAAAAAACAAAAAAGTTTAAAATCAATTAAAACCGAGGATATAAGATGTGCACTAAATCGACACATCGAACAAATTACTAAACAAATCAACTTGAATAATCAAATTTTGACCATCTTTTTTTAAGATATCAATATAAGCTTATCTCTACAATAATTTTGTATATGTATGCTCCTCGTTTTGAAAACGGACATTCAAATTATCATGTACACACTTGTACTAATGTAAAAAACTACATCTTAAATTAGGGTTTTTAAAACACTTAACCAAAAATCTTTGTCATCTATTTTTTAGTTCGATTGATCTTATAAAATATCATAGTATTTACACCATTAAACTATACCATTTGATTATAGTTTGAAGATATGGAGAAGCTAGAGTTTTTGAAAGGATCAAAACCAATCCTGACATGATCAAAATTACTCTAAAATAGCTTCAAGACCGTCAACTCACTCACATCCACAATTGAACTGAAAAAAAAAAAGAAAAAAAAAGCGTGAACTATATGCTTAAGCTACAAATATTTTACAAATAATCTCTCATGGATTTATTGGCGCTGCGCTTTTTTTCTTGGCGAGAACGAGTTATGATAGAATACGTCTGGTTTATCTCGATGAAATGGGAGGCTGGCTATCCCAATTCCAAAAATCTTTACGACTTTCAGTATCTTACTTGCATTGCCCGGTATGAGCGATTTTGTTGCAGAATTAATAGTTTTTTTTGGAATAATTACCAGCCAAAAATCTCTTCTAATGACAAAAATATTAATTCCTTTGGTAATGGCAATTGGAATGATATTAACTCCCATTTATTTATTATCTATGTTACGCCAGATGTTCTATGGATATTATTAACTATTAAGCTACAAATTATTAACTGTTGCATTATTTAAAAGCTTACATTTGAAAGGACAAAACGATATAACGTTATAGAACACTGAGGTTCATAAATCATACAAACTAAATCCTTTTCGCTTCTTGGTTGATGCTTCTTCTACAACCATATGAACCCCGGTTCTCATGATTCTTCTAAAAGTTCAAACCAACACAATTGATTGATCATGAACCTTGATTTAGGCGGAACCATGCTTCTTAAAAAAGGCAATGAGAGGATTGTAAACAATGTTGTTGGCATCAACGCCCATGATGTAATCCGCATGGGCATAGTTCTGGACAAACTGGACGACAAGCTTGTCTACGTCGTGGAGCTCGAAATGATCAAGGAGGCGCTTAACATCTTGCACATCAGAGAGGGCATCTCGACCGCCATAGCTGATGAAAACGGGGAGGTCGTGTGGAATGTTCGAGAGGTTATATATTGGGGGATTGATTTCTCCATAGTGCATCAAGTTGTGGTTTATAGTCCCATAGTTGAATTTGGCCAATACTCCGGTTCTAGCAACTTTTCCAACCCAATCAAAACAACATAGTTAACATTAATGTTTTCGTTAAATTATAAGTTTAGTTCGCTATGTAATAAATTAAATTGAAAGATCCTTTTTCAAAACCATAAATTAAAGAATGTGAGATGTGAAGCTTACTTTGAGCTAAGTGAACCATGTTCTTTGTCGATGTTGATTGAGGTTCGTTCTTGAGAAAGAGTTGAACCGTAGATGAATTGAGACAACAATTATGGCCTGCATGTTGAATAAGTAAATAAATGATTAAAGAGCAGTGTTTAGGTCTCATGCATCCTCTTCAATAACAAACTAAAAAAAGAAAAAAAAAGAAAATTTGCCACATGACAACTTCCAGTTAAGCACTTGAAAAAGTTGGACAAAAATAAATGCAACTTGAGATGTACTAAGTATTTATGAGAAATATACAAACCTATAAGCTCAATTATTATTATTATTTATTTAATAACAATTCAGCAAACAAGACCAACATAATTCATCCTATGTTTAAAATCCCTCAAACTACATTTTCAAATGTTAGTAACATTTTAAACTTCCTTGGTTTATACTTTCTACGTGACACATTTTTTTCTTAATTAAAATTGATTATCTATTAATTAGAAAAAAATTTATTATAAATGACAAGAATGTTGAAAATATTTACAAATAATAGCAAAATATCACAATCTATTTGCAATAGACCGTGAGAGGTTACAATATACTACTATTTATGTTTATTATAATACAGATAGACATACATAGCAGCCTATCGCAATCTATTGCAGACAGACAGTAAAATTTTTGCTATATTTGTAAATGTTTTAGTTCATTTTCTTATATTTGAAAATGTCTCTAATTAAAAATATATATATATTTTCCTAATTACTACGTACGGTGAAGATTTCATAATCACTTCAAAACAATTTTTTGAATATTTTTTAAAGATTTTTAAAATTAATTCAAAGCTATATAACCAAACTCACTTTAAAGTAACAATTCCTCCCAGAAAGTACTTTTATTATCATTAGAAAAGAAAAGTGATTTTGAAAGAGGCAGAAGGTAGAATACCAGTGATAGCAGTTAACAAATCATAGCAATCGACTCCTGGACGAGTGCACAAGACTCTCAGAAGGTTCCCCACTTCCCTCCTGATATTGTATGTAATTAAACACAAACTATATCAACATCACAAATTTAGGTGGAAACAACTCATAATACAAAATAATAATTCTATCTATACATTATATCCATATCCTAAACTTTGTTTAATAATCTCAAATTTTAATCTTTATAATTTTAATCAATTTTAAATTATAGATATGAGAATATGTTTTCAAAATTTAGAGTAAAAATCTAATAAATAACAAAAGAAAATTTTAAATCAACAATAAAAAGTTAGATACGAAATTTAAAATTTCTTAAAGTATAGGGCTACACATTTGAAATTACTATAACTAAAATTGAACAAACTTTAAAATATTGGGACTAAAATAATATTTTAATCCGTTGCTTAGGTTAGTAAGTCAATTTTAAAAAAAATTAAAAACAAATTAGATTCGTCTTTATCAACTTCACAACTAATAACTTCCCGTAAAGTTCTGATTATTTTTTAATTTTTTTAATCGGTGATTCCCATACCTTATTCTCTTTCACACCCACTTTCCCCAACTTTATGGGAAAATAAGAGAAATCTTCCTTCCTGGTAAGTTTCAACTTATCGAGAAGGAATTGGGCTATTTGTGACTTTTCCTATAGGATTCTCTGATCAACACTTTACGAGAAAAATCACAGAGACTAATTCCTTCTTGGTAAGTTCAAACTTACCTAGAAAGAAACTCTCTGTCTTTCTTCTTGGTAAATTTTCCTATGACTTTTCTTTCCAGGTAAGTTTCATCTTCGTCTCTTTCCTTGTAACCTTCCTATTTTCCCCTAAAGTTATTGAAACTTGATTTTTATAATAACTCATAATTAGTTTTAATTTTAATTAATTCAATTTTTCATTAAAATAATAAAGTTTATGTATAAAAACAGAGTTCCTGTCCATTTTCCCTGTATTTTCCTGGTATTAAAAAAATGGTACTAGAAAAATGGACAAAACACTTTTTTTAATTAATAACTCAAATTGACATTAAAATAATAAAACATAAAATACGTCAAAACCAAACGGCACATTATCCTGACTATGTTTGACCGTGCTTTTCCCTTTAGCCGAGTTTGAGTGGGTCTATTCAAGCTACGCACTCAAATAAAGACATTTTACCTAATTTTTTTTCAAACTACTTTTTTACCTAATTTTTAAAAAAAAAAAATCATTTTTTCTTAATTAACCCGAATAATGGATTATCGAAAAGATAGACTTTTTTAAGGACAACTTGTAAAGATGATTGATATCTTATACAAGGAACCGACCGGTTTTGTCCTTTGGTTACACTATTGTTGTTTTATTTTAGTTTTGGAAATAAAAGCCTACTCACAGTCGGATAACTTTTTTATTTGTCTTTAAAAGTTTGTAATTTTTAGAATTTTTTGGGAAAATTATTATAAATAAAAAAAAATAAAATTATTTATAAATATTAAAAAATTTAACTGATACCTCGATAAAAGATAGAAGTATATCTCAATTTATCATAAAATTTTTCTATATTTATAAATATATAGTTTGGCTCATTTTGTTATATTTAAAAACAACCCAATTTATTATTTATTATTTTACAAAATTTTTACTATTTTTAGCAATTTTTTTATAAAATAAATATTGCTTTAATATTTTTATCTGTGAATGCATAATAAAAATTAAGAATAAAATATTAGATAATAATTTTGGTGTCATTCTATTTTTGAAAAAGATTTTCTTACGTAAAATTTCGAACTTTGAAATTTAAAATCTAAGAAAACAACAAAAGATGAAGAGAGGAATTTCACTCCACAACTTAACTTTGATCTGTATTTTTAAAATGATCAATTTAACTTTTCTGAACTTTGATTTGAATCATATTGTTTTTTTTAAAAAAAAAAAAAAAAAAAAATTGAACTTTCAACCATATTTTAAAAAAAATACACATTTATTCTATGCGACTTAATAATTATATATAAAAAAACAAAGAATCATACTTTGTATTCTTCGGCTAAGAAAATGGAAAATAAGTATTGGGGAAAGGAGAAGTTATGTACCCTTTCGGATTGAACTCTGCAATACCCAACAGCGATGTAAGCTTCTGCCAAGGAGAAGGAAAAAGAAAAAACATTAGATATAAGTCTACGTATATATTCATTAACATTTATTAAATAAATTTATAGTATAAACAAATGGAGTATGGTATTAGAAATTTTTGTAAGAGCACATGGGGTGGCAGCTATGGTGGGAGACAGTGTTCAACTATAAAACTCACTCTCGAAAGTTAGGTAAATAAAGGAAAAAGAAAAAGTAAATAATAAACTAAAGCAACAGGGGCGCACCTCGGGGAGGAGCGATCGGGCAGCCAACACTCCGATAATGGTGGTCATATGGCTGAGATATGCGATGGGGCTCAAGAATGCCACCGACTGCAACTGGTTCACCAATTTTCCTTCCGACAACGAGGCTAGTACTATTAGTGTTCCCTGCGTAACACCCTCTAATACTTAGATGTTTCAACTTGGTGGAAAATTCATGTTTTGGATATGGATACTACTTCGTTTTAAAAATACTGTTAAATTTTCCAGAGTTACATTAACATCTTAAACCTTTCCAAAAAAGTTTAAAAAAAGAAAATGCTGAACAAAATCATTCATCTGCATCACATCACGTCTATCTTTTCTTTCCATTCAATATATACTTACCACTACTCTAATTTCTCTTTGTTTCTTCAATACGCTTTCACTATCCTTCTTCCATTCTCAATTTCTAAGAAATCATTTGACAACTAATTGGTTTTTAATTTTTGGAAAACCAAGATGTTTGATATCCGATTGAGTTTTTTTTTTTTTTTTTTTTTTTTTTTTTTTT
>QLSR01000222.1:4363278-4379757 GCA_031780015.1 Citrullus colocynthis | reverse complement strand
TTTTTTTTTTTTTTTTTTTTTTTTTTTTTTTTTTTTTTTTTTAAAAAAAAAAGAAAAGTATAAAGAAATTTTGAAAAAGGAAATGTTTTTAAAGAGTGTTTTGGTTTTCGAAAATCAAATGTGACCCCATTCCCCAGCAGTTTTAATAATTTTAATAATTTCTTTTTGAATGGTAATAATGTTTGTCAAAATAAGCAAAGCTATGTTTAAGAAAATTATAGAAAGATTTGAAAGTTAGGGAAAGCAAAATGAAAAGTTGAAGGATAAGTTTGTATAATAAGTGTTATATATATATATAGAAAAAAGAAAAAAGAAAAAAAAAAAAATGAAAAGAGACTGACAAGAGAATGGCCGACGTAGTGGATCCTCTGAGCAGTTTGTTGAGAAACATGGTCGAAAAGGGCGGGGAAATCATAGATGAGGAGCTCGTCCCAAGACCAATTCCAGAAGGCTGGGTCGGAGGGGCTTAGGGAGGTGTGGCCGCGGCTGAACCGAGTTCCTCGTGTGTTTGCGATCCACACGTCATACCCATTATCCGCTAGAATCATTGGCAGGTTTTGCTCTGCTGAGTTCAGTACCCATGTCACTCCGTCCTGTTCAAATTCAAACAAAAATGATAACTTTAATTATTTCTTTTTAACTAATACATTGATTGAGGGTACTAATAATAATAACACAACAAATTCTTCCTCCCCCATTCTCCGCCTAAATAAGACAGGTCGGTCCCACGGCACCTTAAACTAAATTGTTATCTATTTGACAAATATGATAATTAAATTACTACATGTTCAAGTTGAAGTTTAATGACTAAATTATTATAAACTTATAAATATTAAGTTCAGATTATTACTTTACCACAAGTGATTTATACTTAAAAAAATCACATGATAAGATTAAAATATCATTTGTCTTTTTAATATTAGTTTCTACAATTAATTTCTTGTTGGTTTTTCAGACTCTTTATTAGCATTTTCTCCATAAATTTTGAAAGCATATTCACATAGGAGATGTTTGAGATGTCTAGTTGATTATTTTAGTTAGTAGTTATTATAGTCTAGATTATATTTGGCAAATATTTGGAGTGCAAACTATTTTAGTATGAGTAAAAAATAAAGTAACAAAAGACAAAAAAGGAGAAATTAAATGAGGAGTAAGAAATAGTAAACATCGTAACAAAAAAAAAAATATAATAATAATAATATTGTAGTTAATTATTATAAATTGAAAACTCCGGCTATTATAATTGAACCCCAAACACAAGATGCATTATAATAACTCTGCATTCTGCCCACTTGAAATTAGTTGTCTAAACAACCTCGTAGAGTCTATATATTCTTACCTGAAGTTATTACTTTATTAATAAATTAAAAAAAAAAAGTAAAAATATAAAGTTTATTAAAAGTAAGGGGACTAAAATGAGATGAAATCAAAAAAGTGGCATGACTTTTATTATATCGTGGATTAAATTAAAATTTTGTTGACTTGATTTTAGAACTTTTGGAAGTGAGGTGTAGAATTATAACATATAACTATCATAATGTAGGGGGTGGAATGGGGCAATAAACACAAGACAGTGGCCACTTCACTTTAAATTATATTAAAACAAGAAAAAAGAAATATTTATGCTTTATTTGGCACTAAAAAATGCGACCACCTGAAAAGATTTCTCAAAGGAATGAACATGTGCAGCTCACTCATGGTGCCTCATGGCACCAGCTTTTCAAAGTGGCATACCGTATGCAACACACTATATATCCCTCCAAAATATATATATATATATATATATATATAAATGAAACAACTTGGTATAATAATAATAATAATAATAATAATAATAATAATAATAATAATAATAATGTCACTACCATAACTCAAAAGAATTTTCAGAATGTTGTGGACAATGTTATCTATACATATGTTTGAAAAAATTGATTAAAGTATTTCATGTCACAATCATGCCCCAAATATAATTAAATCATAAGTTTTTTTTTTTATCGTTACATTTCATTGAGGGATGTTTTCAGGTTGAAAATAATAACAAATATAGCAAAATTTTACTTTCTATTTTGTAATAGACCGCAATAGACCTAGATAAACATCTATCACTTCACCATATAGACACAAATAAATATCTATCTAGGTCTATTGTGGTCTATCACATATAGAAAGTAAAATTTTGCTACATTTGTAAATAGTTTGATATTTTTTATTTATAATAAATTTTTATTTAATAATATTTTTTTAATAAGAAATCTAATCTTCAATTTTTCAGTCAATAATTTATGTCTTAGTATTTAATTTTATAAATTAAAAAAATTTTCATTTAGTAACCAAAAGTTTAGGAATTAAACTTTCAATTATGTTTTAATTTGAAATTTAACTTTTAAAAAGTCTCTACTATTAGATATTTTTCTAACTTCCAATGGTGTATTTATTAAGTTTTTGAACTATTGAAAATTAAATTATTTCATAAATTTTTAAACTTTTGATTTTGTGTCCATATTTTAACCTATTCAACATTTTAAAAATTTATAAAGTTAAAAAACACAATAAAATTTGCTAGACATAATAAATTTAGTTTTATATCTGCTTGATCATTCAACTTCAAAATTATTAACTATAGTAAATATCTATTACACAAAAGATAAAAAAATTGATGGACTCGTGAAATTGAAAAACCAAAAGATAAAAAGTTGATAGACTCGTGAAATTAAAAAACCAAAAGATAAAAAAATTGATGGACTCGTGAAATTGAAAAACCAAAAGATAAAAAGTTGATGGACTCGTGAAATTAAAAAACCAAAAGATAACAAAATTGATGGACTCGTGAAATTGAAAAACCAGAAGATAAAAAGTTGATGGACTCGTGAAATTAAAAAACCAAAAGATGAAAAATCGATGGACTCGTGAAATTGAAAAATCAAAAGATAAAAAATTGATTGACTCATTCATGAAACTAAACTTATAATTTAAGTGGCTTTCATCTCACATAATATTTAAATAATGAAATGGGCCATTTTATGGATAAACATCTCAATCCATCAAAGTTTTTGGACCCATCTTTATCTAATCTATTTTAAGATGATACCTTTTCTCTAGCCCATTTACAATAGTGTGATAGATCATCGCAATAGACTCAAACAAACATCTATCATTGTACTAAATAGATAGAGGTAGATGTATATCTGACTATCACAAATATAAAATATAAAGTAGAATTTTATTATATTTATAAATAATCTTATATTTTTTCTATTTATAATAATTTTTCTTTAAAATAATTATTAATTTTTCTAATTTTATAATTTAGGTGTTGGGTGGAAGTTTTAGAGATATTAATTTAAAGACTCATTTTATTTTATTTTGATTCGAGAAAATCCTTTTTTCATTTTTAAAAATTAAAAAAATATATTTTAAATGACAAAATTATAATATATATATATATATATATATATATATATATATATATATATTTACAAATAAAGCAAAATATCATAGCTTATCTACGATAAACATTGATAGATTACAATAGACTACTATATGTGTCTATGATACAAATAGATACGTATAATAGTCCATCGAAGTTATTGCAAATAGACGTGAAATTTTGCTTTATTTATAAATATTTTAGTTCATAGTTCTATATTTGAAAATAGTCCAAAATTAAATTTCTAAATTCTACTTTTTACTTCTAAATTTTTATATTAGGTTATCTATTTTCTACTATTATTTAAGATTTGGAAACTAAAAAAAAGTATTTTTAAAAAGTTTATTTTTATTTTCAGATTTTGACTAAAAATTTAAATGTTTGCTCGAAAATAATATGATAAGAAAATAGAGAAAAGAAACGTAAATATTAGAAAATGAAAATAAAAGTATTACCAAACCAGACATTTTCAAAACTAAGAGTAGATAGATGAGTTTAACGAATAAAGTTCTTATTTAGTGGAGAAAATAGAATTTTTTTTTATTTTTTTATTTTTAAGAAAATAATAATGAGAAAACATACCACAAGAACGCCATGCTGTATGATGACCGGCTGCTTCTTGACTCCACCACCATCCCCACCCCGACCTTCTAAGATCCTTTGCACACTTAGGATGTACCCATCTTTAGTTGTAACCTATTCAAATAGGTTTAAATTTAGGTTGAGGTTCCTAATCCTCAAACTTCACATTTTATTACGCTTCCCTTTTAAAGTATCGTTGCATAATCATCTGATTTTTTAAAATAAGACTTTGTTTTCAAATATAGACAAATAAACCAAAATATTTATAAATATAACAAAATTTTATTATTTATCTGTCACAAATAACTATTTGTGTCTATCTGTATATTTATAAATATAACAAAATTTTATTATTTATCTGTCACAAACTAATATTTGTGTCTATCTGTATCACGATAGACACAAATAGTAATCTATCACAATCTATTGTAGGTGGATTGTAATATTTACTATTATTTGTAGATATTTTTACCAATTTTGTCATTTAAAATAATTTCTCATTTTTGTAAAAATACACAACAGTTCTATTTTTTTAGAAGAAAAGATTTAAACCCTTACCTCAAATTCTAATCGCATTTTCAAAGATTTAAAAAGAAATTTGTAAATAGGAGTAGTATTCATAAATTTAATTATAATCTACGTTAAGCAATACTTTAATTTGTTGTTTCTTTATCGCATTTTCAAATTTTAATTTTTAGTTCGTATGTTTAGAAAACATTCCTAAAAAGATGAATAACAAAATTAATTGAGTGTTAATTTTTTTAATAAAATTTTACGTTTTTGAAAAATTAAAAAAAAAAAAAAAAAAAATTTATTAAAAAAAAAAAAAAAAATACAGTCTTTTATAATAATTTAATCATCCGTTTTAAAAAACCAATAACTTTTCTTTAAAAAAACTATATTCTTAGGGATTCTTTTTTTTTTTTTATTTTTAAAAAACAAAAGAAGTTGAGGGATAATAACAAAATTAGGTCGACCATTTGATTTTTAATTTTACTTTTAAAATCTGTGTTTAATTTTTAAGATCTTATTTACTTACCATATTATGCATTTTTTTGGAATTATTATTTTTCTCTCTTTTTTTAATTTTGACTTAATTTTTTAAAAAGAAAATTCTAAAAAAGAGTTGATAATAGAACAATGGAATATTTACGTAACCTTAATCTTTAGAATTTAAAAGATAAATATTTAAAAGAATAGTAGAAGGTGGATAACTACAGTTGTGCTAAATTTTCGAAAGTAAAAAAAAAAAAATTTGATTCTCTCATCATTTACTTTTTTATTTTTAATTTTTAAAAATAGTAATAAATATCTATTTTAGTTTATTGCGATTTATAGAGTAAAATTTTACTATATTTATAGATAGCCTCTAATTTTATGAGATTAGATTTCACACATATTTTCAACCAAATTTAAAAAACCAAACAATGGGGTTTAGTTTAAAAAATTTGGCTTAATCTTTTAAAACATTAGTTAAAAGAAAAAAAAAAAAAAATATATATATATATATATAACAATGCAAATAGAGGTTGTGGGTATGAGTTTAAGTTTAAAAATAAAAAATGAAATAAAATAAAATGATGAGCAAATAGATATGAATCCAAATTGCAATTGAAACGATTATGCATTGTTGAAGAATTTTCTTTAAATATATACATAAATCACCTGAATTTCTTGGCACTTATAGCCATGAATGGTTACAGCAGAAGCACAGATGCCCAATTCCTCCGGTGGATCAAGAACGATGCCGTGTCCTCCGCCGCAACAACCAGCTAGAAGCACCATCACTAGCACCGTCATCACAACAGAAAACCCCCTGAAGGAGGCCATTTCCACCGCCACTACTTCTATTATTCCCTCTATTTCTCTCTCCCTGTTTTAGCCTTTTTATACTAAAAAAAAAGAAAGAAAGAAAGAAAGAAAATAAGAAATCAGGTGTGAACACAAAAGCGATGGGTGTGAAAGCAAAGAGGGTTTAAAATGAGGGATTTTAATGGGACATGGGTCCCACGTTGATGACATGGCAGTTTTTGAGGCTAAAATGGATAAATTTCGCCGGTTAAGATGGAGGGCTTTCCATTTTCTTTTTCCTTTTGCATCATTCACTGTTTGTCACTTTCCTAATTATTCTGCTACCCATTCACTGAAGATAAGGATCTTCATACAATCATTTACACATCTTTTCTCCATCCTTACGCCTTTCATTTTGATGTATACTCCACCTTCTATTCAAGTTGTAACTATTTACTTCTCCATCTTGTGTCCATTTTTATTACATAATCATTTAGTCTTTATACCATATAATTAAATAAATTTCATTTTCATTGATTTATCAATTTGCACATGTACATCACATTAATATTAATATTTTTACAATAAAGACTAAATCCATCAAAATTTTTATTACTTATATTAATATTTTTCATATAAGGCTACATCATTACGAACTCAAGTTTATAGACTAAATTATTACTTTCATAAAAGTTCAAGGTCCAAAAGTTTCATAAAAGTTCAAGGTCCAAAAGTTTATGAAAGTTCAGTGTGATAGTTCAAAATTCTCTCTCGTCTATGCCCTTTGTTAAACCATTTTGTCGTCAACCTAATTAGTAACAATAATTGAAATGACCAAAAGATTGTGGATTTTTTGTCGCAAGAGAATGTTGAGTCAATCTCGAGCATCCCTTTAGCTCACACTCCTTCCGCATGGATTGCTTTTTTTTGTTCATGACATTCAAGCTTTTCATCGACAAGATATTGTTTTTTGCTTCTCTTTTTGTGCTAGAATCTATAATACTATTGCTCACATTTTGGCATGTAATATGCAACAAATCAAAATCTCTAGCGTTTGACTTGAAAATCACCCCTCATAAATTAATGCAGCGGTGTTTAGTAATTTAATTTATTGTGCTAACTTTGTTTTTCTGTGTATTAAAAAGATGGATTAGATATAACCCTCCATATTACTACAGGTTTATATTCGTAGATTATTTAATGACGTGAGGGTGTATTTGAATATAAGATTTGAACCGTAGCTTTGACCTTTAAGTATAATAGTCAAGATACGTCCTAACCACGTGGTTTAAAATCTTTAGAATATAAGTTTTTAAATAAATTTATATTCTTTTAATTTAAATAATAAACACCAAACATGAAATTAAAATGTTGTGAAAATGATAATAACAAAAATTATATATATGTTTTATTTAGTTAAACTATAATGAATATAAAATGTGTTGGATGAAACTGAAAATGTTTGGAGCATAATTATTTCATAGAGTGTAATACAAAAAGTTGAACGAATATAATTTTTATAAGTATTAAACATGACATTTAACAATAATTAAAGAGATAAATTGAAGCAAGATATTCTGATTTATAATTTTAAGATATTCTCATTTATAATTTTAAATGATTTTGAGTAAAATTAAATTATCAATAACTTTAATAACAATATATACTTGAGATTTTTTTTAAAAAAATATAAAACCATGTCTATCTACCAAAACATGGTAGAATTACATTGAATTTAACTAAAATGAGCAAATAATAGTGAAATATAATTTAAAAATAATATAAATATTCATTAGAATGAATTGTTAAATTATATTTTTTATGTAGTTGTAAATAGGATATTAATAAATAATTATTTCATTAAAAAAGAAAAAAAAACAGAGTTATTCATATGTACAATCTTATTTATGTTAGAACAAATATTGGACGTGCATAATATTATGAATACTATAACAAATTAGATGTCTATTATATAATTGAGTTCAGTGGCTAAAGGTCATGTGTCTTCTACTAATGATACATCCTTAGTGGTCATGAAAAGATTGTAACACACATTAGAGAGAAAATAAGAGAACAGATTGGTGAAATTTGTTGGAAAATTTTATTTTTCATAAAATCTCACTTTCTTTATTTTAGTTTATTTTAAGTTTACTTTATTCAATTTGGTTTTTTAATTACTTTGGTATTATTTTATTATTTATTATTTTAATACTATAATTTTTTGATTTTTGTCCTCCTATTATTCGTCAATTTGTTCTTCAATTTTAAAATACATAAAATATTATAACATTATCTACAATCTTTGTGGAAGGAAAAACTCCAAATAGTTTTTTTGATCATATTTATATGTGTTCTCAAATAATTAATTAGTAAACAGTTTTATCTTCTTAAAATTAAACAAAACAATAAAACAAATATGAATTGGTTAGATACACATTCTGATGAATTTAATTTGTTTTCAACATCCATAAAGTTTAACATTTTGCTTAACTAAAATTATTGTTGTCATAAAATTATTGTTGTCATATGAGGAAAAAAAATTAATAATAAAATATGCTAACCTTTAATTTTGGAAAAAACCTTAAAATAGTTTTGTATTTACATACTTCTCTAAATAAGTTATCAGTATCTCATTTCTATTAAAAAAATTATGCATTCATAAAATCTAACCCTATCTTTATATCCAACGAAATAAATTTCTAAATTATCTTATCGAGAATAAAAGCTTTTCATCTTCATCTAGAAGACTTTGAGCTCCCTAATAAAATGAAGTTTAGCCAAAAAGAAAAAAAAAACACAAAACATATGTATTTATTATGTGAAAATGGTGCAAAAAAGAAAAATGTGTAGTTATTGTGTCAAGAAATTTGTATTTCTTAAAAGAGGTGTATAAATATCTTTTTTATCACTAGGCTTTGGGTTTAGTTTTTATTTTATCCTTAAGTTTAAAATATGTTACAATTTTAGTTCTAAAGTTTTGAGTTAATCGATTTCAGTTTAATTTATAGGTTTCAAACTATTACAATTTGACTCTTAAAATTTGAATTTTGTTTTAATTTAGTCCCTAAATTTCAATATTTAAACTTTAACCTTGATTTTTCACTAAATGCCCACTTTAAATCTTTAATGTTTACTTCTATTAACTAATTTGAACAAATTAAGTCAATTATAATTAATTAAGTTTCATTATTTTTACAATTATTATTCAAATTAATTTTAAAATTTTACTTTATGATTATTTTAAATTAATTAATAAACTTTAACAACAAAATTGAAAGTAAATATTGAGTGAAAATTTGAAGTTAAAAGTGTAATATTTTGATCTTACAACTAAACTAAAGTCCAAGAACTTTCAAATTTAAAATAAAAAAGAAAAAAAAAAAAAAAAACTAAACCTAAAATCTAGCAGCATCAAAAAGTTTTATTTTTTATTTTTTGAACTCCAACCATGTGTGAAGCGGAGAGATTTGATATTTTAATTAGGTTATTAATTAATTAGTTTCCGACTTATTTTGATTTCTTTTTTAATTTGATATAATCTTCTTTTCTTTGTTACATAGACTTATCATGATAGTAGATAAGGGATAAGTTTTATGAAAAATAATTTTGAGAAATTAATTAAATACAGGAGAATAAATTATTTGACATAAAATTCCGGATCCACTCATACACCTACGTCAACATTTGGTCCATATAGAAGCCTATCCAAACTCCAATATAATATTATCAAAATAATGATAATCACAAAACAAACAAATGGAAGTTTATATTAGAATAGAATATATTAAAAATTCAAGAAAGGAAAATAATTTAAAATATCAAAATTTAAATGAGATGTTTTCAAATGTAGTAAAATTTTACTTTCTATCTATAATAAATTACGATAGACTTAGATAGACATCTATTAATAAACACAAATAAATATCTATCAATATAATATTTTATTATATTTATAAATATTTTGATAATTTTACTGTCTAAAATAATTTTTCAATTTAAATTTTATATAACTCATATTTGTAAATGTGGTGTTTTGTTCCTATTGTGTGGATATTGATAATCCTCTCGATTTGGGTGAATTTGCCCTTTGGTTTACGTTTATCATGTCTTTTTTACTAAAAAAATAAAATAAAATAAGTCTGTCATTTCTTTATTAAAAAATATAATTTTATGCTCTAAATTTTCAAAGGTGCATTAACTATAATCCTATAATAAGAGAAATTATAGAATATGTCTAAAGCCGAGAGGTAACTTTTAAAAATGCCTATTCTTAGTATTTTTTTGATAAATGTCTAAATCTTTGAATGGATGTTTATTAATTTGCTATTTTCTTCCTAATTCCCCCTTCCAACTCCTCGTATGCCTACTATGATCCTCTCCTTTTTTTTTTTTTTTTTTTCTTGATTTTAAAACAAATACTAAAGACTTTTTTTGTTTGATTTAAAAATAGATTTTGATTTGAAAATTTATTATTTTCTTTAATCAATTTGAATTATGAATATTATATGTATATATTTACGTGTAAACGGAAACTATATTCTTTGTATTCCCCTCATGTATATTTAATCTATATATTCTATGGTATATGACATATAGAAAAATATCAATAAAATATTCTCACAATATAGTATTAGAGCTCATTTTTAGGGTTTCAAATTGTTGCCGCTGCCCCCCTAGTTCCGCTTCGATCTGGTTTGTCATCTCCAATCTGCTCTGTCGCCGCTCGCTCCTTTCTGCCGTTCGCTCTGATCTGGTTTGCTATCAGTTTGCTCGCACCTGATTTGTTTGCACCGCCGCTTGATTCCGCTGCTGCTCACATTGTTCTGCCGCTCGATCCGTTCTCACGATCCCGCCGCTCAATCGTACTACAGCTCGCACCGCCGGAACTCTCATTGCACCACCGCTCGCATTGCCGCTACTCACATCGTTCAAATTTGCTCACTGTTTTGTTCGTGAAGGATCTGCTTAGATCTGCTCTATTCGTGAAGAATCGTTTGATGCCTTTGATAATGCGAATAGTGTTGGAATTTGTGCTCTAAAGTCTCATAATTGATTAGTTAATTAATTTAGTTATTAATTATGCAATATTAATTTATCCATTGACGAAAAAAAATCCAAGGTAGCACGTTGTTGACATATGGGTGAATTATGTTCAAGAAATAACCTAAAAGTTTATAATATATGGATAAAGTTTGGTGCCTTATCCTCGCTATGGATATGACCCACTTGTAATAGTTACAAATGGTTTAATCCAAACCGTTCATGTGGACACATGTGAGTGAATCATATATAAAAAGTTTGTATAAGATCAGACTGCGAAATATTTAATCTCTCTTTGTAAATTTGTTAATTGATGAGATTAATATTTTATAGGATGATCATGTTTGACTCGATCTTAATCGGTCGGTCCTTTGATTTGCATGAGTGAGAGTGGCCCGAGTTGCCGACTCAATAAGCCTACCATTTTGGGGATTTGACTAAATGGGGAGCTGTAACTTTACAATTTAAGTAAGTAGATGACTAGTTCCCTTAAGTGCTGATTTCGGGTCTTGAACAAGGGGTCCGAGACTTAGTTTATGGTTGGACCATAAACAAATTATTCATGAGAGAAATTAGTGGTACTTGAGGATTTATAGGTAGAATAGACATTTGACCTAGCTGTAATTATGAACAACTCGTGAAGGATTGACTTGCTTATACTAATTATATCCATAGACACAACTTGTGCTACAGTGCATAAGAGTTCAACTATAGATCTATTGGTTTGTCTTGTTGTTAATGAATGGAGATTAATTTAATTACGATAATTTGAGTTTATAATTTGTAGGTCCATAAAGTCTCCTTGCTAGCTCACCACAGACCAACAAAGATCAACTATATTGAAAAAAAAATTTGAAATGTTCAAATTTACGAGAAAAAATATTAATTGTATTGGATACAATTACACGATTTATTATAAAATTTATTTGAATAAGATTCAAATTATAACTTTATAATATGAAGAATTAATTTATTTGAATATGATTCAAATAATTAATTATTTATTTGGATGAAATCCATATAAATAAATAGAGGCAGAATTAATTAATTAATTAATTTGAATTGGATTCAAATAATTAATTATCTAATTTGGATGAAATTCAAATTAAAAATTATGCAGAAAATAAATATTTAAATAAGATTTAAATATTTTAAACCATTTTTTATAAGATATTATTTGGATAAATATTTATTAATATTGAATATTATTAAATATTTAATTTAAAATATCTGCAGAGAGTTTATCCTAATAGGATAGGAGTAACCCATAAAGTTCTATAAATAGGGCAGTTCTATAAATAGGGCCTTTGGGAGCCCTCATAGAACATATCGCTCAATAATCTCTACGATTACTCTAAAAGTCTTTCTCTAGAATTCACTCAATTTTCTTAAAAAAGTTCTAAGAAAATTCTTCTTCTCGTTCCCTATATTCTTTCAAGAAGCAGTTCCCACAAACTGGATCTTTACCAGAGTCATAACAAGGAATATCTCTTGGAAAAGGAAGACTACAAGGAGAGAATTATCGGTTCGAGGAGAGATTTTGCTGAAATTATGGATCGTCAAAGGTATGTTGCTTACCCTTCTTTATTTGTTTTTTTTTTCCTTTTTAATTCTTTCAAGAAATCAAATAACGCGATCACACGCTTTCGCCGAGATTCAATTCCCTTCAAAGAATTTATGGGATTTCTTGTCTACATGCTTTAAATCTATCTGACTCTTATTAGTCTAAATCAAGAAACTAGTCAATCTGTCAATGAGTATCTAGCAGCTTTGCAACCTATTTGAACCTAGCTGGACCAGGCTAAAATCAAGAATATGAATTTGTTCGTGCTGCCTTACTACATTGCAACCTTTTACCGTCTTTGGATGTAGCAATTCATAAAATTTTGTTTGAGGAAAAACATCTGGGTGTCATCCCCTCTAAGCAATTTGAAGTCATTCTTGCAAGCACTTACCCACCTAATACGTCCGAGGCTAATTTTGGTAAAAATTGTAAATTCTCTAGCCATGTAGGTATTTTCACAAATGGGGTCATATTTTAGACAATTGTCCCACACGACCACCTCGACCTCTAGGCTATCCTACCAAGTCATGAAACTCAACTAAACTGGGGTCGTCCTTAATTGTTGCTGCTGCCTCCTCTGATGATCACTCCTCTCTCAATCCTCAGATAAGTGACCTTTAGGACTTGTTAAAACAACTAATTTTTTCCACTTCTTCTACTCTTATTGTATCCCCAGGTAATCGATGATTTCTTGATTTTGCTTGTTGCAATCATATGACATCTGACCTTTCTCTCATGTTTGCACCTATTCCTTCAACATCACTTCCTCCCATTTATGCTGTTGATGGTAACTGTATGACCATGTCTCATGTCGGCAAAGTTAACACTCCCACCTTGAGTCTTCCTAAAACTTATTGTGTTCCAAATTTAACTTTTAATCTTGCATTCGTCAGACAATTATGTGATCTTGATTTAGCTGTTTCTTTTTCTCCTAATGGTTTTTAGGTTCAGGATCCACAGACGGGACAACGATTGGCATGGGTTGCAAAGTGGGAATATTGTTTAAGCTCACATCTCTTCAACTTCTTGTCTATTCGTCCATTTCTGCATCTATAACTGACTATGCTACATATCAATGGCATATTCTCTGTCAGGGTCATGTTTCTTCTGAAAAACCTTCGTCATTTAATTTTTGTTGGCAATTTGAGTAATGTTACCAAATTTGTCCATTTTTATTGTTTGAATTGCAAGCTTGCTAAACAACATGCATTGTTACTTTTCCTAGTCTTCCTCTATATGTGCTCAACCTTTTGATTTAACTCCATGTGATATTTGGGGTCTTGCCCTACTACTACTGTTAATGGTTATCAATTTTTTTTTTCTATTCATTGATGATTATTCTCGTTTTACGTGGATATATTTTCTTAAAAACTGGAGTATATGGACTAAAATCTCCTCACTTTTCTCACCCAACAGGGTACTCTCTCATTCAACGATCTTGTCCTCACACCTCTCAACAAAATAACACTGACACATTCTAAATTCTGTTCGTGCCCACTCCTTTCTGCCTATTGCATGGAGAAATTTTGGGGCGAGGTTGTCTTTACTTCTGTTTACAAAATTAATCATATCCCTTCCTCGTCCTAACTACTCTAATCTTAAAAGTATTTGACTGTGCATGTTTTGTTCTCCTTCCATCACATGAACATATAAAATTAGAACCTTGGGCAAGGCTATGTTGTTTTCTTGGCTACAGAATCAAAACCATAATAGTTTTCGTTGTTGGGATCCTTTCTCTAACAATGTAAATCATAAACGAAATCAACTCCAACCATAAGACTAAAGAGACCTCCATTTCCCCAAGTTTTGGTGGAAGAAGCTCTCGACTTCCACTCATCGTCCATATTGTCATGTGAGTCAATTGCACAATTGACGACTTAAACGCTCCGAATAACACAATGGTTGTAGTCAATCACATAATGTGCAACCCAAAATTTGGCAAAATCCCAATGAATTTGACCTAGAAAGATTCATTGGTGATGTGCAGTATGAGATCAAAGGGGCGACAAAGGACAAAGTTTCAATGGGGCTAATATGTATCAACCCACCGATTCCATGACTAACTTGGAAGAACTCCTAACTTAGGTCACCAATTTTCGCAAGCGTCTTAAATTTGACCAATTACGATTGTGGCCGATTGCGGTTTTGAGGTATTGATTTTAGATGGATGATGGGAATGGTGAAACTGAGATAGTAAGATAGTGGAGCGGTGATGCCCATGAAGGAGGGATTTTAGTTTTGGTGTACAACAAATTGGTGAACTTTGCAAGTAAGTTCGATAATACAATTGGAGCATAATAGCATTTTGTTTGTTGCATGACCTAATACAAGGTAGATATAACAAATTGAAGGTATACTATAAATTTCCAGGGGCTGAGTCTGTCTACAACATATTAGGGTACAAGTACTCTTTATTAAATCTGATGAATTCTTTTGATCTTAGTATTTGTGTGGAGTTAGATAATTAAGCTCATTTTAACTAGTTTTAGTATAAGGTATTTGTATGAAAAATTTGTGAAAGATTTTAACTTGTATCTTAGTATAAGTATGAGTTTCCAATTTAAGAAGAATGTATTTGGGAATGTATTTGGGAGAGTAGATGACTCTTAATATTTGAGTTATTGTGTATGAGGTGATTGTAAAATATGATGTTAGGGAGTGATAGTTGGAATTAGAGTGCAACAAAAAATCGAAAAAATCGAAAATCCAAACCAATTTAAACCGATCCAATGGTTTGGTTGGTTTGGTTTTTTAGTGTCAAATTAGACATACTGGTTTGTATTTGGAGAAAACAAAAAAGTATTGGTTTGGATCGGTTTTTTATTTGAATAACCAATCAAAATTGAAATAAAAAAGTATTGGTTTCGATCGGTTTTTTATTTGAATAACCAATCAAAATTGAAATGCCCTGATATATATACATACCCTTAAAAATAAATTCTTCATTAGGAATTTTTTAGTATTTTAATTATTATGGTGCATGTATATTTGATGTTTAGATAAAAGATCAATTATTATGGAGTGAGTATATTTTTTTATCTAGAAAAGTAAAAATGTCAAATTTCAATTATAGGCCCAATTTTAATTTAAAATTTAAAAAATGACCGATTCAAAACAAAGTAGAAATAAAAATAAAAAAAAAATGGAAGAAAATGAGAAAATGCCAAAAACCGAAAACCAAACTGGTAATAAACCAATCCAAATAAAACCAATCCTTTGGTTTTGCTCTTTATTAGACATTGGACCAATTGGTTTTGGTTCTTGGTTGGCCCCAACACCGACAAAACCAAACCGACTATATCACCCTAGTTGGAATAGTGATTTTAGAAAAAGAGATTTTGGTACAACTGATTTTGTAAAATTGATTTTAAACCATCAAATTTATGTTTGATTCCAAACTTTTTTTAAGATGATTTTCAAATATATGAAAGTGATTTAAAATTAATTTTTGAAGTATCAATTGGCTAGTGATTGTGCAGGAGGTGATTAATCGAGAATCACCAACAAAATTCATTCTTCGTCTTCACGCTTGCTGCAGCCGCATGGACCCAAACATAATAAATCAAAATCACTTTAAATATTTGAAATTTACTTTAAAATGTTTGGAACCAAACATAAATTTGATTGTTTAAAAATCAATGGTACCAAAGTCTTTCTTTCTAAAATTACCATTCGAAATTATCACCCTGAATAAACACACCCTTCAGATTTTTTTTTTTAAAAAAATTAATTTTATTAAGTTACCAAACATCATCTTTTTATGTAAGATAGATTTTAGAAAAAAAAAAAAAAAGTGATTTTGACCATGCTAAAATCACTCCTAACCACATCAAAAATTTTAAATACTTTCAAGCCCAAAGTATTTGTTCGAAAAATGGTGGTTTTATTTTTCTAGATTTCGGAGGAGAAGTGTGCTTGAATGACTAAATTACAATCAAGTTTTTTTAAATGTATTATGTATTCTCTCCCTTAATTTCACAAATTTATGGTGATTACAATTATGTTTTTTTCCCCCTAATTTTATGTTTTTGTTTACCAATTTTTTTTCGAATACATGGTCCCGAATTTTGTACTT